>JANAVB010041818.1:8020736-8320736 GCA_029216955.1 Iris pallida | reverse complement strand
TACTAACCCGTGGAGTATATCCTTGTTAGATCTCCTCAAAATTTCCACCCTTCTTAATTTTATAGTTCATCAACCACTTAGTCATTCTGAAGCTCAAATTCCTTCGTCTTGTCTTTAATCTAGATTCAAAATTCCTGAATCAATGATTACAAATCCTTAATCATTGTTCCAAATGGGTACTCTTGCATTACTCAAGTCTAATGTCACTACTACCAAATAAAATTTATTCTTCATTATAAAAACCAGCCTTCACAATTCTTTCAATATTACACCTTCAAACATTTTCTCATCACACCTAGAATCCTCACAAAATCTCTAAGAGTTTCCTTCAAGTCAAAACATTATGTTCTAACTGTTCTTAGTCATTTCCATACCAATCTTTATTCGATTTTGTATCATTACCACATGCGGTTAAAAATTACTTATACATTAATTAAATTCTTAAATTTGGTATCTTATTCTTAATTCAAATTTGGAATATCTCAAGAATCAATAACCTCAAATATTTTGATTCTCAAAAACTAAGTCGACCTCAAATATCCTTATCATTTCAAAAATGCATTTACGAATTATCATCATTCTAACCATTTATATTCGTCCTACTGTCCTTCTTGCTCGAAATCTTCCTGCGTTCCTCTGAAAATAACTCATACTCAAAATACTTATCTTGGTGTAATTATTTTTAAATTGATAATATCGGCATCATGATCTCATTCCCAAACTCAGTCATATTTTTATCCCAATATTCTGTATCAATATCCAACATTTTATATTTCCATCAAGATTATTACATGATAGCAAATTTGTTCTCTATTAAGCTAGATGACTAAGATACTTCTTCAACCTTACCAAAGTAAAGAGATAAGAGAATTTAGAAAGATTTCAAAGTGTAGTTGACAGAAGTAGATACGAGGTAGTTGATCAATGTAATCAGGACAGAGTTAACTGAGACGATGAAATAATGATAAGACGATGAAATAATGGTAAGATGAAGGAATAATGATAATACAGAAAAGAAAAATTAATCTTGCTCATTTGGTCGTAAAGAAGTGAACCAATTTAAGATATGATCTGATAACCATACACGTCTTCCTGAAATCATGTTGCCAGAATTTGCCACGCCAGTAAGCATAGATACAATAAACGATGGAGTCATAACTAAAGTATACACCCTATAGTCATATTATCTAGAATTCTCACAACACCAACCGGTATAGCTGCAAGAAATCTAAATTTTATGACTAGGATAAGTATATCCAAAATTAGACTCTATGTTTTTGTCATACCAGCTAATATGGCTGCGATAAATTCTAAACTCCATAATTAAAGCAGACATAAACCGTTCTCACTGTCATCATCAAATATGTTATCAGAATACACCTTAACTCAATCCATAAAATTATCTTGACAAAAAATCAAAAGTCAATAATGAATATCAGGAATCAAATTCATCAACGAATTAAGGAAGAGTAAATAGAAACAAGCAGAAACATATTTTGAGGTAAGATTTAGAGTGAGATCCTCAGGGGTCATCCCAAAGGTACTATCTTGGTCTAAATTTGTCACGCCCCGACCCGGAATCACCCGAATCATCGTCCTCGCAGGGGGCGTGATGCCGCACGAGCCTGGATTTGCGCTCGTGCAAGGCAAGATGACAAGTTCTCAAATAGTTATCTTTTAAGTTGATATTCACAACGAAAGGAAAACAGAGTATACGAAACAAATCTCTTTATTGATATTCGAAATCGGATTACAAAGGCTTTCGATAGCCCAAACGGAATTTGCCAGATTGGCTACAACACTCAGGTTCTCTCTTGCCCACAAAGAATTTCACCGTTCCATACATCATGCCTTCTATATCTCGGCCGCATCAATCCAGTTGCATAGACCGAGCGTCAAGCGATCGCACGCTTCAATACGCTTTGGCATTCCAAGCCTCAACGCGTTCAAGCAACGCTTCGCCGCGAGCCTTCCATTCCCTGCACCCTGCATGAAGCTGGTGGGGGATCAGTACGTTCGTCCTCGCATGTACTGAAGCAAAGATCATCTTTGAAAATCGACATCTTTAATATTTACGTTGAAACATGCATCTTAGCTTATGATCTTGCTATGTTCTCCTTAGGGTCAATTTCATGGCATCTTTGAAAGCGTAAAGCATGTTATCATGGCAAGCATGTTATCGAATTGAATAGGCAAGCAAGCATTCTCGTGTTTGATTCGTGGCGCAACTTAGCTTATCGACGCACCCGCCCTTGCAACCGACGCAAGGTGAATACGCCTATCTGTTTTTCCTGTCATGTTATAAGTGCCCTCTATTCGGATCCATCCATGCAGGATATACGCATACCTTGCACTTCCAAACCCATCGCCCTTAACTATATGAAGGTCACTAGCTTGTCACAGCTAGAATGGACTTATACTCATCGAATCGAAAACATAAGACGATGGTAACTCTGTGCGGTTGCTAACCAACAATCAGAGGCCACCGAAATAATCGCGTGCAAGTGGCTTATCACATTCACTAGACAGGCGCTACCCGCTTAGTTGAAGTGCACCAACAATGCCGAAAACGAAATCCCTCCTAGGCCGAACGGTCCCAGCGCCCTGGCGCGCCGCGTTCGAGGGATGCCCATGCACGGCTTTTATATCTTTAAGTCCATTTGACCATTTAACCATGCAACGAATCTTATATTTCATACAACCAAGCAAGTTCGCTTATCGCTATTTCAATTGGCACAACGCCCCAATGTCCTCAACGAACGCCCTAAGGCCATGAACATTTCGAAGGGCACCATGCTGCGTCGACAGTTATGCCATATCCGTGCCACAACTGTTCTTCTCGTCGCAAACGACACCATCTTTGATAAGTATTGTGCAGCTGCACGCATTCGCCGTCTTTTGTGATCTCGTACACGTAGGCACGTTTCGACCGTATTTCAAATGTTCTATAACTTAGCATTCAATGTTCGAGGCTTGCGCGATATGGCGCTCGCCTATTGTCTTTCAATGTTCTAGCCGTTCTAACTCGTACGCGAAGGCACGGTATGGTTCGTGCACTAAGGCACTCGCCGAGTACAGTTATCCCATGTTATTGCGGCTTGCGCACCGAGGCGCTCGCCTTAGCGATATCCAATATTCCGTAGCGACTTGTGCATTTGATGCACGTTTTATTTCAATTGTACTAACTTAGTGTTCGACACACGTTATGATTTACTTCCGATCGGACCACGCCCGTGGCGTCGATAGGTTAACTTTTAGCATACAATGATACATTTGACTTATCGAATGAAGGAGTAAAAAGAAGTCAATCCTCCCACCTTGAGTCGATATGCCTTTGCCGTTTCGCCGAACCGATGCGGCTCGATTCCCTAACTTTGTTGCACGGCCACTCTCCTGACTTAGCCATTCGAGCACTTCGTGCTTGTTGAATTATACGTCCGATTTGCCTTAGCGTGTCCAACTCTCAACCCGTCGCAAGGCGTCGATTTGGTTCTGCGGACCCCTTACTAAATATTGCCGAAGATCGACCTCTAATATTTTCGCGTCAAAGTATAACCTGCACACGAAACCAACTAAAATCAATACTTCATCGATTCGGACTTGTGCCTTGGTCGATTCGATTTCTTAGAATCTTCGAGCCGATTCAACGCACTCATCCTTCGGGGCAACGCGGCACTTCGCATCGATTCACTCGACACATTCTTTGGGACAAGGCAACACTTTGCATCGACTTGTTCGATGCATTCCTCGGGACAACATAACACTTTGTATCGATTCGCATCGATACGTAATCGGGTCAACGCAACTCTTCGAGTCAACGACTCAGCATAATGCACCGTGCGGAGCGGAACATTACAGAATATACCACTCAAAACAAGGTTCGTCCCGAACCGAAACCAATACTAAATTTCCAAGGGTTTCATTAGATCGTTCCACGATCTCGTCTCACTATCATTTGGATCGTACAACTTAGTTTGGAATCATACACATATTTTAGGTGTCCCACCAATATATGTATTTCAGCCGAGCTCAGTTGTAAGATATCGGAACAACGCAAACACGTAACTCTTATTCTCGATAACTTGACATCTCGTATTCTCGATCGGACTTGGCTCTATTACTTGTTCTCGCAATTCTAGCGCACATGCATATTGATACATACGCGATCCGCCAACAAAAGTCAAGGCACACGATGCGATTCAAAAATCGCATTTCTCACTTTGTATGTTTCATCGGGACTATCAATTCTACGCGTCGCGTAAAGCCGTCGCGCATCCGATCACAACGAGTCTCCGCAACGCCGTGCGCTCGGCGTCACTATCCAACGATTTCTGATGCTTTACTTCGTATCCTATCTCGACATGGTTTTCTTTTGTTGACTTGCAAAAGCATCAACATTCGGACTACGTCCGCTAGGTGACTTACTTAGACACCGTACTCAAATCCTTCCGACGCAAGTTTAAATTGACATTGCACAAAGGCCACAATCTATCCGACACAAAGTTTACATCAAGGCGACGGTGCTCAAGACAACGATCGCCTTGATACGAAAGTCTTTACGATACGCCTTACGTTCGATTCCTAGCGAATAGGAATTCACTAGCCAAATTTCTAACTTATCCGTCTCGCAACATCGAATGTAAGTTTCGATTTACGCAAGCTCAATTGCAAGGTGAATCCGAATCTAACAACATGACTCGTAAGTCATTTTCTTATCATTCCCTCTCGTGCATAGCACGTTCCTCGCAATCGTCTAGACTTATCGTCAACATGCACCGTGTTATATTTGTTATCGGTGCAATCTCATATGCGATATCGCATGGGTCATCTTACGGTCTGCAGCATTCAATTTGATTCGGCGGTCAAGTCTTCTAGGGTCAGCTGCCCCGAAGCTACGCTCGATAATTGTGGATCATTAACGAAGGACAGTTTAATACGAACCATGCTATATCTTATTTCGGAGCCAAATCACGTTCCGACGATTCTATGCGAATACCCAATTTCGGACACAACCAATTCTATCGGCGCAACTGATGCGCAACTATCCTCCGAGTCAAGTCATGCACTGCCGTCGATGACTCCGCAATTTACGAAACATCTACTCGTATCGAATTCGAGTCTATCTTATTCGCGGGTCGACACACGAGATGCTATACGCATCGAGCAATCGTCGATGACTTATAGTCTCGTCTCGATCAATCGCAAAGTTCACGATCAACCAGTCCGTTCTTTCTCGTATTGTTACTTACAAAATTTCCATAGCACGAGGCACACTCTATTTTGCATTCTCACATCGCTTACGTTTCCTTACGTATCGATCTCGATACGTCGTATCCATTTCGATAACGTAAGGGTCAACTTTGAATCCGTTTCAACGTCAACTTAGTTCGCATCGCATACATCCAAGTTCGCAACGAACTTTTCCATACGCATCGACTCGTTCTCCGATTTTGCCGCATCCCGCTATACTTTGATCGCGTAACCGAGTTATCGATTATCCAACATCGTGCCCTCGAGTTATACGATTTCGCCCTCTAAGTTTTGCGTGTTTTCAGTCGTACTCAAATGAGTGTCGTTGTAAATTAACCAACTATTTCATAGGCACAGTTTCTCGCGTCAACCAACTTTCTTACCGAAGTCGCACATCGTGCGATTCAATTATAATTCGCATCGCCTAACATTTCTATCGAAATCGCAAGTCGTGCGATTCGATTCGTATCGTCTAACATTTCTACCGAGATCGCAAGTCGTGCGACTCATTTGTAAGCTCGAGTATTCCTTTCCCGTCGATCCGATTATTGCATCAAGGCATAATCGTTTCGCTAGTCTCGGTCGTCCGACCAACTTATAACTTTCGTCCGACGTATCGTTCATCGATACGAGTCTCGCCTTATCGTCCCAACCGATTTTCGAAGAACACTTGCATCAATATGCCGTCGCACAAATTTCAATCGAGTCTCGGTACTCACCCGTCTGTTGTGGACAAACCTTCCGCAATTCTCACAATACGTCGATACAATTCATCGCACAAGTGGTATCCCATATACCACTCGGAATCGAGTCATTCATCGCCTACGTGGTATAGCATATACCACTCGAAATCAAATCATTTCCCTCGTACTATACTTAGTATAAACTGACGATCTCTTCCGACTTACGATTTCTGCAGTGATCGTGCTTGACCACAACCGTAACTTTGATTTAAATCAAATCCGACACAATTCGGCCAATGCATTCATTTGCCAATACGAACTCGGTGCGCAACCGAACCGATCTCATTTTCTCGATTTATAACTTTTGTTTTCTTCCGTTTGCATCTTGTGCAAATTTTATTATCGATATCCGTTGCATCTCGAGCAACAATTTCATTTTGATACGCGTTGCACCACGTGCAACATTTTACTTTCGATACGCAATGCACATAGTGCACAAACTTATCTTCGACATTCATTGCATCTCGTGCAACGATTTAACATTTCATTTTCGACATTCAAAGTCAATGCTCAAATCCGTTTCAACACATTCGATATTGACTTATCACTTTCCTTCGCAACGCACATTCGAAATCGATATGTGAATCCGTTTCAACACATTCCATATCAACTTTCTTCGACTTTTCAACGCATCATTTACAATCAACGCGTGGCAATTGCTGCAGCAACATTCCACGACTATCATCGTATTGATGCAACCAACATTTCTCGTATCGTTCGTTGCAACCAACGAATATCTCGAATTACGATTTACGACGTGTTGCATCCCGCGGCAACAAATCTTTGAATTCACATCTCGCAACTTGTTGCACTTACAGCAACAAACATTTTCCGACTTTTCCGTAACACCATGTAATTTCCAAACAACACGCGGCAAAATTACATGGTTGTATTAGACTTATTGTATGGAACATCCAGTGCGGCATCGAGTAGAGTCAAGAGTGGTTTCGATTGGTGGTGGGCAACTTTTTGAATGGAGATGAAGCAAACGTCCAGAGGAAATTGAGCCTAGAGCTCTGATACCAATTTGCCACGCCCCGACCCGGAATCACCCGAATCATCGTCCTCGCAGGGGGCGTGATGCCGCACGAGCCTGAATTTGCGCTCGTGCAAGGCAAGATGACAAGTTCTCAAATGGTTATCTTTTAAGTTGATATTCACAACGAAAGGAAAACAGAGTATACGAAACAAATCTCTTTATTGATATTCGAAATCGGATTACAAAGGCTTTCGATAGCCCAAACGGAATTTGCCAGATTGGCTACAACACTCAGGTTCTCTCTTGCCCACAAAGAATTTCACCGTTCCATACATCATGCCTTCTATATCTCGGCCGCATCAATCCAGTTGCATAGACCGAGCGTCAAGCGATCGCACGCTTCAATACGCTTTGGCATTCCAAGCCTCAACGCGTTCAAGCAACGCTTCGCCGCGAGCCTTCCATTCCCTGCACCCTGCATGAAGCTGGTGGGGGATCAGTACGTTCGTCCTCGCGTGTACTGAAGCAAAGATCATCTTTGAAAACCGACATCTTTAATATTTACGTTGAAACATGCATCTTAGCTTATGATCTTGCTATGTTCTCCTTAGGGTCAATTTCATGGCATCTTTGAAAGCGTAAAGCATGTTATCATGGCAAGCATGTTATCGAATTGAATAGGCAAGCAAGCATTCTCGTGTTTGATTCGTGGCGCAACTTAGCTTATCGATGCACCCGCCCTTGCAACCGACGCAAGGTGAATACGCCTATCTGTTTTCCCTGTCATGTTATAAGTGCCCTCTATTCGGATCCATCCATGCAGGATATACGCATACCTTGCACTTCCAAACCCATCGCCCTTAACTATATGAAGGTCACTAGCTTGTCACAGCTAGAATGGACTTATACTCATCGAATCGAAAACATAAGACGATGGTAACTCTGTGCGGTTGCTAACCAACAATCAGAGGCCACCGAAATAATCGCGCGCAAGTGGCTTATCACATTCACTAGACAGGCGCTACCCGCTTAGTTGAAGTGCACCAACAATGCCGAAAACGAAATCCCTCCTAGGCCGAACGGTCCCAGCGCCCTGGCGCGCCGCGTTCGAGGGATGCCCATGTACGGGCTTTTATATCTTTAAGTCCATTTGACCATTTAACCATGCAACGAATCTTATATTTCATACAAGCAAGCAAGTTCGCTTATCGCTATTTCAATTGGCACAACGTCCCAATGTCCTCAACGAACGCCCTAAGGCCATGAACATTTCGAAGGGCACCATGCCGCGTCGACAGTTATGCCATATCCGTGCCACAACTGTTCTTCTCGTCACAAACGACGCCATCTTTGATAAGTATTGTGCAGCTGCACGCATTCGCCGTCTTTTGTGATCTCGTACACGTAGGCACGTTTCGACCGTATTTCAAATGTTCTATAACTTAGCATTCAATGTTCGGGGCTTGCGCGATATGGCGCTCGCCTATTGTCTTTCAATGTTCTAGCCGTTCTAACTCGTACGCGAAGGCACGGTATGGTTCGTGCACTAAGGCACTCGCCGAGTACAGTTATCCCATGTTATTACGGCTTGCGCACCGAGGCGCTCGCCTTAGCGATATCCAATGTTCCGTAGCGACTTGTGCATTTGATGCACGTTTCATTTCAATTGTACTAACTTAGTGTTCGACACACGTTATGATTTACTTCCGATCGGACCACGCCCGTGGCGTCGATAGGTTAACTTTTAGCATACAATAATACATTTGACTTATCGAATGAAGGAGTAAAAAGAAGTCAATCCTCCCACCTTGAGTCGATATGCCTTTGCCGTTTCGCCGAACCGATGCGGCTCGATTCCCTAACTTTGTTGCACGGCCACTCTCCTGACTTAGCCATTCGAGCACTTCGTGCTTGTTGAATTATATGTCCGATTTGCCTTAGCGTGCCCAACTCTCAACCCGTCGCAAGGCGTCGATTTGGTACTGCGGACCCCTTACTAAATATTGTCGAAGATCGACCTCTAATATTTTCGCGTCAAAGTATAACCTGCACACGAAACCAACTAAAATCAATACTTCATCGATTCGGACTTGTGCCTTGGTCGATTCGATTTCTTAGAATCTTCGAGCCGATTCAACGCACTCATCCTTCGGGGCAACGCGGCGCTTCGCATCGATTCACTCGACACATTCTTTGGGACAAGGCAACACTTCGCATCGACTTGTTCGATGCATTCCTCGGGACAACATAACACTTTGTATCGATTCGCATCGATACGTAATCGGGTCAACGTAACTCTTCGAGTCAACGACTCAGCATAATGCACCGTACGGAGCGGGGCATTACAAAATTGACCCACCTAATTACAAATAAAAGACTAATTATATTTAACGATCCTATACGGTTATGAGTTTTCCCTATGTTGCAATCCTAGTAATCCTTTAGGTGTTCTAAATGTTATCCCTAGTATTATCAAGTTGTCCCAAAGATCCTAACTGCAGGCTTGCTTGGTACAATAACGTAACCAAACAACTTTAGTCTAGACCTGCATGGCCGCCACTAAAAACATGTCACGACCCGTTATTCAGATTGTTGGGCCGGGCCTAGCCATGTCCAGCCTACGCTTGGCGTAGTAAGCTGTTCTAAGAGTTTATACATGAATGATACTAAGTATGCTAACATTTAAGCCAAATAAGATTTTATCACAACACAGCATCTATTAACGAAAGTAAACAAGTGTTAAAAGTTTTACACTTCAAATGTATGATACTGGAGACAAGGTCCAGTATCCAAATATAAGTTCAAACCAAAGTCTAAGTCTCAAAACACATGAAAGATATCTAAGCAAGGTTCCCCGCTGGGGCCTCTTCTAGAGCTAAGGCCTGGTCCTCAAAAGCTGCACCATAGTAGGTGTTACATAGCATTTCCTCCTCGAAAAGTATACCTACAACGTTATCCTGTCAGGACAGGAGCAAGTACTTGTACTACAAACATATAATACTGATCATGACATGGTAAGAAATGAAATGACTATAATTTTGACATGGCACAATCTATCATGTAAAATTACAACTATCATGGCAAGGATGTATTTGTCATGGCGACACATGCATATATATAGTTTAAAACTGGAGCAGGTACGTGATCGTCAATAGGTGTAAAATGTACTATGGGACAAGTATATAAAATGTACTTTCGTACAAGTAAGCAAGCGATAGATGTATATACGTACAAATATAGCTGGTATGCCTACGACAAGGTATACATATAAAATGTCAACCTTGCTCGGTACATACGTACGAAAGAAGGGGACATGATCACATACTCAACTATCAGTTTCTCCCATGTCCCAGTAACCATCATGTGAGACATGTAAAAGTTCTTCTAAGCATGTGAAGATACTGAGAATCCGTATAAAGCATGTAATGATATGACTTTGCAGTTTCCATAAAGCAGTATTTTAACATGGTTCATTCACAGTTCATTATCATATGCAGTAAATAAGTTTGTAGGGGTACTTGCCTCGAGTAAAGCAAGAAAAAGAATATAAAGATACAGATGTTCGGTGTCCTGTCAAAATGATATACAAACTCAGCCTCTAATTTATGATTAAGATTACACTAATGTTGTGACACAGCTCCTAATAGGACACTAGCTATGTGAAGTTCTAGTAGTTCAAAGTGAGGTGTTACAATATCTAGACTAACAAGTAGGTCTCTACACTAAGGTAGGGTAAGGTCCCGATACTAAAATATTTCAAAAACACACAAGTCAATATTAATTAATTAATTAATCAGACTGTACATTATGTCCCAATAATTATTAAGATAGTTATACAGTCCTATTTTATATGAAATAATATACCAAATTGATCCTTGTTAATTATAGTAATTTAATATAAATTTTCTGGAATTGATGATCCAGTGTAAGTATTTATTAAAAATTAGAATACAAGTGTACATTGAAAATGAGTTCTGGTTTACTATTTTTAAATAGTGTCAAAATAGTAAATTAAATCATAGAAAAATTATAAAATTAGATTAATTAACATATTATTCTATAGTAATTTTCTAAAATTTATTCAGTATTAAAAAGTTATCTGAAAATTCAAAGTTCATAAATCACAGATTCTGAAATTAAATAAATAATTATTTAATGTATTTGTCTGCATATTTGAAATTGAACCGAAGTCCAGATACGGGATTCGAAACCGTGAATCAAGTCCAACATGACTCAACTAGACCCCGAATATGTGTAGGCTCACCTAAGTCTGATCAACCCATGCTAGGCTTGGACTTAGAGTGGTCGTTTGCACAAAGTACGTAAAATCGTAAATAAATGTGCAATTTAAATACATGTAATTTACAGGAATTTAAATTGCAGAAAGTGACAGCGTACATATTACAGTATATGCACTGTATTTATAAATACGTATTACAGTATATACACTGTATTTATTTATATATTACAGTATAGGCACTGTACTTATAATGACAGAATTTAAATGACAGAATTAAATGACAGAATTTAAAATATATATTATAGTATAGGCACTGTATTTATATTGACATAATTTAAATAACATAAATTAAATGACAGAATTTAAAATACATATTACAGTATAGGCACTGTATTTATATTGACATAATTTAAATAACATAAATTAAATGACATAAATTAAATGACTGAATTATATAACATAATTTAAATGACTGAATTTTATATATATATATATATATATATATATATATATATATATATATATATATATATATATATATATAATATATGAGGTGTTTATCAAAAATACAAAGAAAACCAATATTATATTAATATTATTTTGTCATAATTTATTTTAGAGAGAACTTATATATATATATATATATATATATATATATATATATATATATATATATATATATATATATATAATATTAATTAATTTAAATATGTAGAAAATAAGTTTGGACAGAAATATATATTATTCATAGTATTTATATAGTATGTATATATGTATTTACACAATATATAATATTATATACATTATATATATATATACAAATATATATATAACTTCTAAAACAAAACAAAATTAAAAGAAATAACCAAACCCACCAAGGGGGTTCGAACTCTGCCCACAGTAAGGGGCATGGCTTAACGTTGCTGCGCTGGCCAGTGGGCCAACTCAGCCCGAATGGAAGGATGGGGGTCTTGATAATTTTAAAGTGAAACCCAGTGATGGGTTCGGTTAACAGCGGGTCGGAGATCCGACCCGCTGTGGGTCACCATCTTCGTGTCCCCGTGTACGGGACACGAAAGTTGTGTCCAGCATTCGTGTCGGGGATTTCTAAACACGAATTTTCGTGTCAAAATATATTGTTGTGCTTGTCGTGTCGTTCTCGACACATTGGTGTCCACAGAGTGTCACCCTGACATGAATTTTGCGTCCATGTCCGCCGTATCCAAACTAGGGTTAGAGTTTCCTCTCTCTACGGTTGTCGGGGTGTGTCGAAACTAGGGACGATCGATTCGTCTCGTTGAGACGAACTCGATGGTGTCAAGAAAATAAGGATTTGATGAAGAAATGGGGGAGTAACATACGTGGCCGGTCGGGCAGGCGATGGCGGCGGTGCTGATGTGGCCGGCGATGCCGACGGGCTGCTGCGACTGGTCGGGCTCGTCGTGCTCAACTCACTGGTACCCTTGGTCGTCGACGGCGGGGTCTAGGCGCGAAGAACGGGGCTCGCCAGAGTTCGGTCGCCGTCGATCGCCGGAGTTCAGAATAGTAACAGGGAAGAAATAAAAAGAAATTAATTTGAGGATTCAATTAAAAATTGATTTTGAAATTGGGATTTTTACATTGGGGTGTGGGCCTATTTATAGAAAAATATAATTAGGGCAAATTAACCATCGTTAATTACTAACTTGACCCTAGGGTTAGATTTTTGTCATTTTGCCAAAACGGGGAGAAATACAGTTTTTACGGTAGCCGTTATTTAATTACAAAAAATTTAAATGACATCCAAACGACTCCAAACAAATCACAGAAAAATTCTAAAATTAATGAAAAAATATTAGGACCTAATGGAATTAATTTGGGGCAAATTTGGAATTGTTTTTCATTTATTAAAATTTTAAAAATAGGGGTTACATTTGGTTCGCAGAATCATCGGGTTGAAAAAAGAAAGTGATTACTTTCCTATATTTAGGTGCCAAAGAAATTAAGGAGGAAAGGAAAGTGATTTCCAATAGAAGAAAAATTAAGGAGAAAAGTGATTCCATCCATCCAAGCAAGGAATCACTTTCTCACATTGAAGTATTCACTTTCATTTCCAAATTCCTTGGCATTTCCAAACATTAAAAAGAAAAATCAATGGAAATTGTAATTTCCCAAAAGAAAGGAAATGCCAAAGAATTGATTTCATTTTCCTTCCATTCCGCGAACCAAACGAGGCCTCTGGGTAAATAAGTTACTTCTAAGGAGTGAACATGACAAAATAAACAACAAATTAAAAAAGCAGAAACATCATATTGTCACAATTCAATTAACTTTAATCACGTAATTATATAAATAACTAAAAAAAATCCTTAATGTATTATATTTTCTAATTTTTAGATATTTAAATGATCATATTTATTTGGTCTTTGACTATATTTAATCAAGTGAATGTATAAATATTCATAGATATTCGAGACAAGGACATCAAGCAAAATATTTTTTTAAAGGATATATATATATATATATATATATATATATATATGGTAGCTAAGGCCTTCATTGAAAAGAAGCAACAAGAAATGGAATAGGGAAATAGTCATTGCTCCTATAGGGGGAAGGCCGAAGCTCCTACAGAAGAGGGGGAGTGGCCCGATGCAAGAGGATAGTGGTCAAGGCCAAAAGAGGAGAAACCAATGCAAGACTACCTCCTACTGTTCGATCGAAGGGTGCATCTATGTGGATTCGCTGTAGAAGCATGGAAAAGAATAGTGATTTTTATGCGGCCCAGAATCAACATGAAACTCCATACGGCTCAAAACTTGGGGAGTTCCATGCGGCTCAAAATCCTTGGAAGCTTCATGCAGCTCAAAAAGCTTCACGCGGCTCAGAAAGCTCCCTGCGGCCTTTTGCGGTTCAAAAAAATCTGCCTATACAACTGGCTATTATTACTCTGGCATAAAGACGACAACTCTGACAGAAATGATAGCTCTGACATAAAGACGAGATGTGACATGCTCCTAAAAAGACGAGAAAATCTTTATGATATCTGGCACAGTTCATAAATTCCAAAGAAAGTTCTTTATGCGGATCGTCCATGCGACCTTCATACGGCTTAGTCATGAGGCCACTCTTATGCGGCTCGGACATGAGACAACTCTCATGCAGCTCGGACATGAGACAACTCTCATGCGGCTCTGTCATGAAGCCACTCTCATGCGGCTCGGTTATGGGACAACTCTCATGAGGCTTTGACATGAAGCCACTCCCATGCGGCTCGGTCATGAGACAACTCTCATGCGGCTCAGTTATGAGACGTCCTTCATGTGGCCCGATCATGAGACACCCTTCATGCGGCTTGAGGACAGTCCTTCATACGGCCCAGCTAGGATGCATCATTCATACGGCTCGCCACAAGTAGCAGTTGAGACACATGGCAGAAATTGACCAAGTCATTAACAGTTCAGATTTCGTGCAACAAACAGATCATTATCAATCTTAACCAATCCCCAGCTGCCTACCTCTCAAGGCACATTTACAAGGATGTGGTCCAAAATTAGCCACGTGGCTATACACCCCATTACTCACGAATTCCTATAAATAGCAAGATGCTATTCCCTTGCATGGAGACAGAGACACACACATACATAGAGAGAGCATTTCTTCATCGAAGCCGAGGTTGCGTTCGATCGTCCAAGGAGTAAGGCAGAGTTGATAGCACTTTTTCGAGCCTCTACCGTCACCCCCAAAATCCAAATTAAACAGTTGTACTTAGATTGCTTTTCCTAGATTTTGTTTCTAGGCTCTCTTTTGTACAAGCGAGTTTGTATTTGTGAGTTAAAGTTCAGTCCTCCTATAAAATTGTTCTGTTCTCTGACAATCAATGACAAACACGATGGCGACTCTGCTGGGGACTAACTTCTCTACTGCTGAGAAGTTGGTGACGCAATCGGACGCATCCAAACTCGGCTCCACACAACAGATGCTGGTTGTTCGCTTCGACCAGCAAATGTTTGAAGAGATGCTCTCTGAGGGGAGCGCTAGCCCAATCCAGAAGTGAGCCGGCCCAAAGAAGGCCCGCAGGGAGTGAAGGCCAAAAACCGTTGCTCCTCTCTAAGCTCTGGAAAAAGTGTTCTCTGCTGCCCAAGACGGCGAAGGAGACCCACATGTAGCCCCACTTCAGACTGCAGAGGACCCTTTTGTCCCCAAGTCTGGCAAAGAAAAATACTACGATGCTGGACTTGCGGAAGCAAATAGAAACTCTATGCGGTCCAGGAAGAAGCCGCATAAGGTTGCCAACCGCATGAAGAAGGCTCATACGGCAATAAATTCCAGCCGCATGAAGAAGGCTCATACGGCCACCAATCCCAGCCGCATGCACAAGGCTCATACGGCCATCAATTCCAGCCGCATGCAGAAGGCGCATGCGGCCACCAATCTCAGCCGCATATAGAATACCTATGCGGCCAGCAATTCCAGCCGCAGGGAAATGGCCTATGCGGCACCCAATCCCAGCCGCCGGCCATCTGCCCTATGCGGCTCGGGTTCAGTCTTCGACCGTCTCTCATACGGTCCTGACATTAGATGCTCCAATGAGGATGTGCCAGACTCTGTGTGGCATAGTTTGGACTCTTCCTACTATGCGCCCTTGGGTGCTAGGACGAAGAAGTCTTGGACAGCACGGGCTCATTGAGCTCAGTCAGCTGTCCCAACTTCTGACCACCAGAGAGTCCTGCTAACTGTTATGGGGGCCTATGATGGAAAGTTGTACAAGACCGCCCGTGTTCAGCCCCCGACGACAAACGGACAGAGTGGTTCCCAAGAGTCTTCCAACAATGATCGAGGGCATGTGCTTTTACTAGCCCCGCATCAGGGAGCAAACATGATACCAACGCACTCGTGTGCTCGGGACTCCCGAGCGCATAAAACGAGTGTAAAGGTTGCTCGAGATGCACTTGACTTGCGTGATGTGATCCTTCACAAGCGCAAGGAAAGAGAAGAAACCTTGGTGTGCAAAGATTCCTTCCATGGACATCATTGCACTCAAGTCATTGTCAACTGCTGCTGCAATAAGACAGCAGTACAAGAGGATCGACAGTCCATCTTCCAACGACTGCAGCAGCCAGGGCCGGTCCTAAAACAAAGCACGGAAGACGAGACGCTTCCTTTTGCCTCCTGTAACTCTGCCCGAAAGGTCCCTACAGGCAAGAAAAGGGAAGAAAATAAACGTATCTAGTCCGACAATATCAACTAGCGCAGCCAAGAAACTCTCATCTAAGCGGTTGTCCACAACTGTCACAGGATGAGTTTTTCAAGGTATCCGTTCAAAGACAAAATCTTTAACACTTGGAGATTTATCATCGTCATCTCTGGAGGTAGCACTCTACGAAACATCCACGGCAATCCGATGTTCCAAGAAGAAGAACCAGGGGAAACAATCCCTCTAACAGATACAGCAGATTCTGACGTCCCTGAAGACGTCCACAAGTGCCAAGATGAGGCAACCTCCTATGCAGGGGGTAGCACTTCCTTCGAGTCCGAACCTGAGGAGAACATTCCCACATACCCCGACGACTTCTCTATTCGAGGGTATGATTCAGAGAGCACGTCTTCTACAGTTTCTTCCACTGCTCCTCATGTGAGAACAGTGTTCATGACTGAGAATGACCAAGACGGTCCCAGTGATCGACAATGCCTCGACACTCTTGAGGCCATACTTCATATCTTGGTTAAGTCAGTGGACGAGATCAAGGCGGCCCTACCGGCTCTCCAAGGAAGGACACCTGGCTAAACAAGCTTGGGTCCCGCCGTCAATACGGACTCAAACACAACCGCACCAACCCTGGGTGATAATCCACCCAGAATGGCTCCTACTGCTGTAGAAGAGGCCAGGGAAGCGAGAAGAGAAGTCCAGAAGCTCCGGGCAATGTTCCACGCCCGAGAAACCTCTCAGGACCTAAAGATACGACAGCCATATCCCGCTGCATGGAAAGATGTCCCCCGCTCCAGAGCAGCCTCGACCCCTCATTTCAGGTGGCGGTAGAAACTATCGATCACGTCCTTCGACGACTCATCCAGAACTTTCGAAGAAGACAGGGTCAAAGGAAGAGTAATTGGAAGAGTTGAAGACGGTCGTGAGAAAGATGCACCAGAACTTGATGTTCCTATCACTAGGAAGACAAGTTTCGAGCGATAGAACGCCTGAATAGCAGCCATCTCCTCCTCCGTCGCCCGAAAGATCCGGAGACTTGGCAGGATAGAAAGGTCGACCTCTGGTATTGGAGCCACATGAACCAAGGAGGGTGCATGGACCATTTCTCCCTGCCCCGGCCGTTCCACTGCTTGGTCTCCTGAACTCGACCCGGCAGGAGGTTCCTAGATATGAGTTGGAGGAGGAGGAGGCATACTTTCTTCCATTTCATCCCCTCTGTCGACTTCTCCCTCGACGATGTCCGTCGTCAGCGACGAAGGAGCAGGACCTGTATGTCCGGAGCAACCATCGATCAGCTTAACCCGAAGGATATAAGATAGAGCAAATGAACCTCATCACTAGTCAAGACATGACTTAGCTTACCAGGGGAGGGTTGCTGAAGCTGAGGCTCACTCACAGCCACCGTATTATCTTTAACGACGACACTTGAGCCGATTACAGCTTCTTCCTCTGCCCCAGCCGCCTCTGAGGTGGATACAATTGGGTCAGCATCAACCTGCTGAGGTTCAGCAACCTCGAGGACTGGTTCAGTAAAGCCCATATCGCCCCGGGTTGAGATGTCGACAGCAGGAGGAACCTCAGCCGTCGTCGGGACGACCCTGGTAGAAGTAAGCTCGGCAGTCATATTATTAATCAAGGTGGCTAGAGCAGGGTCAACCTCAGAGGCGGCTGCCGACTTTGAGGAGTTCACTTCTCCCGACGCCTATAAAAAAAGGAAAATGATCAGATTATTGCAGAAAAGAAGAACAAAAAGAAGAGGATCGTAACTCGATTCACCTCCAAAACGGCGTCGTCGTCCTCACTTCTCTCCCTAATGATCGGCCTGCGAGACTTGACCGCAGCCCATTTTCGGGAGTAAGTCATACCGCCGACAGAAGATGAACGCCTGCTATGTTTTTGCGAAGGACTAGACGCAACAGGCGGCTGAACTGCCACCAAATCATTTGCAGGAGGAAGAGGCAAGTTATCGGGGTCATCCTCTTCGTCTGCATTGGTAGACTCTGAGTCAAATACATCAACCGTCCTTCCCTTCCTGGTTCTAGGCTTCTTCTCCAAAATAGTACCAACAATGAAGCTGGTACTTGGGTCAAAAATCACTTGGGGGCTTATTCACCATAACATGGTACAAGGCCGCCATGTACAAAATGTGTACCGACTCGTTAGCATCGAGAACGGAGAAGGTGGCACTGGTGTGAACCGTATTGTAGTAGTGCCAACCCCGAATGCCATCAAGAACGCTGCCCTCAAAACCCAAACAGGAGCTGGGATTGTCCAAAAATATTTGACTGTACCCAAATTGCCAAGAGAATCGGCTGGGTAAGTAAGGATCCAGGAAGACGAAATTGCGGTTACGATATACCAAATGTGCAGGGCGAATGTTATGCAACCAAAAGGAGCATCTTCTCGGGCAGGAATTTGGGAGACACAGCACCATCAAGATGCACGACTTTTACTTCTTCTTTACTAAAATGAGGAACAGACACAAAAAATGAGTATATGTCCACTCGTGCCAGCACTATCCGACAGGCGGGCACAGTGGTGTACTCCCAGGGCATGCGGCGGTACTGATAGATGAAGGCATCATCAGCAGTCACGTCATCCTCTGGGTCGGGCCTCATCAAAGACTGGTAATGCATCAACAGCCACCCCATCAGATAATGGTAGGGCAGCTCGATGCATTCAAAATCTTTTGTCGTATCACGAGCGATGACTTTGGATGAGAAGGCGCAGAGGCTACGATATACGCTGCACACCATGGCAGGGAAAAAAGCTAGTCTAGCCCCAAAGACTAGCTTCACCGCAGGAAGGATCAGGTTACGGCTGATTCTCTCAATAGAACCAGCCCCTCCTGAAACCACGCAGGTTCGCAGCCATACCATCAGAAATTCTGCCAAAAGAGCCTTCTCAGACAACTTCTGAGTATCCTGATAAAAATAATTAAAAGAGTCAGATTGACTCCCAAATCTGTCACCCGTGGTTTTTATCCTCTTGGCAGTCGACACCTGGTTCTGCACCTCCTTCCGGGTTCGAGGACATCGGGGAGAAACCCGGCCTGAGGCGCCGAGCTTAAAAAGGTAACTGAGCCAGGTCTTGGTATACAGAATGTTCCCTTCTGAGCTATTGTTTTTCTTCTTTGACATCTGCTGGCACGCACTATGGTGGCATAGTACTTTCCGGTAGACTGCCACAAAGCTCGGGAACTGTTGCTCCAACTCTATGAATTCTTCGTTCGTAGGAGTATATGCCTCGAAAACTTCGTTTCCCCAGGACAGCTTGGATACTTCGTGCATCTCATGGAGAGCGAGCCCCATCTCTCCTCTAGGTGTAAAAAAGGTCCCTGTTCGGCGGTTGTACATTTTAAGAAGAGCCATGAACAGCTTCTTGTTTATGGGCATACCATAACAGGTACCCTGAATGGCACGATACAGGCCAATCTCGAGCAGAAGATCCTTGTATGTCCGTAAGATCCATGAGGTCAAGTTGATCCATGAAGGGATGGGGTTTATCCAGTTCAGTAGCGACAACCGACCAGTGGGGTAGGACCCCTTCTGAGCAAGCTGGTTCATAAAGGTGTCAGCTTGGGAGAACCGAAAGTTGGGACCCTGTACATTTATAAAACTGCCCGTGGCCAACCCCATCACAGTGCGGCTGATTTGCATCTTGCTCGCAGCTATCGACCTCGATGACTTATTATAGTGGATATCCCCCACGAACATCCCCTGCTGGCTCACAGTCAGGGAGTCCACCATTTTTCTGTCGATCGACAGCATGTTGAACCAAGACAGCGAGAAGTGCTGCTCCATCTGAGGAATGTGGATCTCCATTCCGTTAGAGGAAAAACTCCAACTTTCAGAGATATCTAGAATATTGGGGTTCTTTACAGTCAGGGCATCCCCAAAGAGGAATGCGGGTTTCATATGTTGGCCCCCTAACTTTCTCGAGTTCATCATGCCCGAAAGAAAGATGAAGGATTAGTTTTTGATATCCCTCAGCCTCTCCTCAGGTTGATCTTTGGTGATTTGGGCTGACACATAATCGACCACATGGTCGAACCTCACATCCACAACAAACTGAGCTTGACCTACCAGAAGCTCCCCTGCAGGATTGACCGGCAACTTCACTGAAAAAGACAAAAGAAACAAGTCAGAAGATGGCCAGAGAAAACCACTTAATGTTTTCTGAGATTATGCGGCTCTGTTAGGTGGGTCTTCATGCGGCCCAGTTCAAACGTTGCTTATGCGGTCACGAGACGTTTCTCATGCGGCTCAGTCGTGAGACGTCCGTCATGTGGCTCAGTCATGGGAGAATTCTTATGCAGCTCGGATATGGGACAACTCTTATGTGGCTCGGACATGGGACAACTCTCATACGGCTCGGTCATGAACCAACTCTCATACGGCTCGATCATGAACCAACTCTCATGCGGCTCGGACATGAGACAACTCTCATGCGGCTCGATCATGAAGCAACTCTCATGCGGCTCAGACATGAAGTGTACTCTATGTGGCTCAGTCATGAGGCGTTCATGCGGCCCACATGGCATAGCTTATGCGGATTCATCACACTGAACTTGAGCAGTTCAATAAAGACAAAAAGCACATTAACTACCAAACATGATAGGGAAAGGCTCGCGCATAAAACATGCGACATAGCCATGAAAGTTAGGATTTTAACTCATACAAGTTTCTTTCCAAACGCTCTTACCATTAATAGAAGGATGAACGTCGGAGTGAACTGAGATCGTCGTATTCGATAAAGAGGCAACTCCTTTGCCCTTCGCTGCAGCATTGGAAGAAGTCTTGGGGGCCATGGATGATCGAGAGTAGAGAAGACAGCGGCTAGGGCAAGAAAGATTGAAGAAAGAAGAGAGTAAAGAACCTCTCTATTCAAAATTTGCTCATACTTATAGGCTGGCAAGAGGCGTGTGAACCGATAGACGCTTCGGATTTTGTGCTGCCTAGAAGATAAAGCCGACCCTTGGGATTCTATCCCCTTTCATGCAAAAGACTGCTCCGAATCATCAAAGCAAATCTAAATATTTAATGTCGACTCTTGGGATCCTATCCAAAAGACGGCTTTAAAATCAAAATAAATCAGAAACAATTAATGGGATGCCTACGTGGCACAAGACCAGTATGCGGCCAGAGAAGCCTATACGGCATGAAGAGCATATGCGGACATACCCATGCTTCTTATTCAAAGTATTTTAATTTTATAAATTGAAAAGTTTGAAGGAGATCTTGTAGAAGCATAAAAAACAATAGTAATTCTTATGCGGCCCAAAATCAATATGAAACTCCATACGGCTCAAAACTTGGGGAGGTACATGCGGCTCAAAATCCTTGGAAGCTTCATGCGGCTCAAAAAGCTTTTGCGGCTCAGAAAGCTCCATGCGGCCTTATGCGGTTCAAAAAAATCTGCCTATACAGCTCGCCATTATTACTCTGGCATAAAGGCGACAGCTCTGACAGAAATGATGTCTCTGACATAAAGACGAGACGTGATATGCTCCTAAAAAGACGAGAAAATCTTTATGATATCTGACACAGTTCATAAATTCCAAAGAAAGTTCTTTATGCGGATCGCCCATGCGACCTTCATGCGGCTCAATCATGAGGCCACTCTCATGCGGTTCGGACATGAGACAACTCTCATGCGGCTCGGACATCAGACATCTCTCATGCGGCTCTGTCATGATGTCACTCTCATGCGGCTCGAACATGGGACAACTCTCATGCGGCTCTGACATGAAGCCACTCTCATGCGGCTCGATCATGAGACAACTCTCATGCGGTTCAGTTATGGGACGTCCTTCATACGGCCCGATCATGAGACACTATTCATGCGGCTTGGGGACAGTCCTTCATGCGGCCCAGCCAGGATGCATCATTCATGCGGCTCGCCACATGTCACTACCACATTTCCAGCTTGAAGGTATTTTGGTTATTTTTGAATTTTTGGTAATTATTTGGAATTATATTGTATTAATTAGAATTATTGGAATTTAAGTGATTTTTGGTATATTTTAATTTAGTGCTATTCTTGACTTTGACTCATGGTGACTTTGGAGACTGACCTAGAAGCTACCCCTAGTCATGACCACTTGGTTAGATTATGAAACCCTAGTTTAACTTAAGTTAACCATATCCTAGTCATTAGAATTAATTTGGGGAAATAGGAATATTGAATAGGTTGGATTAATGACTTGTGACTTCATAAACCAAGGCTTATGACTTAAGGCCCATAGAGGCCCATAGCCAAACTAATGAAACCCTAACCCTAATCCCTCACTAGTGGCTGGCCACACCTAGGTTTCCACACCCTATTTAATTTCTTTTCCATCTAGGGCTAGCCTCCTTTAGGAATTTAGCAAGTTGGAGAAGAAAGGTAAATCCCAATCTTCCCCAATCGATATCTATTCTATTTCAATTCCTTTTTCCTTCAAACTTCTTGCATTAGGATCTAATCCATGTATACTTTCTGTCTATGGTGAAGAATTTCAGTGGAGGAACAATTTGGTGAAATTTGGATAGCAAGAAGAACACCCCTCTTTGGAGCTTTTTGGGCAATTTGACACCAATAGGTAACTTCTATTTCCCTCTATTAAATTGTGATTTCTAGGCATGCATAGGAAGCCCTAGGAGTCCTCTAACTGTTGGTATAGGTTTTGGTAGGTTTCGTGTCCTTTACGTATCCATATCAGACACGTATCAGTGTGCATACCAAGGTGTTCGACGAAATGCCATAGTGGGCATTTCGTTCATATTTTCTGATTTGGTTTGAATAGAAAATTAGGTTTTGGTATTGCTTATTGGATTCTAGTTGACTGAGGTGATGATTGTATTGTGTCGTGTCGGCTTGGACACGCGAACACACACGTTTTCGTACGCACAGCAGTCCCCTGCTACTCGGGGGCAAATACTCATTAGACACGACACTTGGACATGAGATATTCGACACACAAGTAGGGGCAGACACTGACACGAGGCTCTCTAATTTGTACGAGTCCTCGTGTCGTATCGGACATGTATTCGTGTGTGCACTGGTAAATCATTGTATCGGGTTCAGCCGATTTTGGCCACTGATACATGTGTCGTATCACACACACACGTGTCGTGGACCCAATTCAGGGTGTCCACATCCTAGACCTAGACCCCCTCGACACTGGGACACAAGCATGAGGTTTGTGTCGTGTCGTGTCGGGTGCACGAGCCCAAGGAACACGTGTACGAGACTGACCCTATTCCACTGTGTAAAGTTCTGATATTTCCTAAGTTCATTCCATTATTTTAAATTTTTAATTAATGATTAAATTGCCATATTAGATCCTGGACATGTGTATTAGTTCATGTTTGTTTGATTTTACAAGTTAGATAGGTTTTTGCATTGAGAAATGGAATTTTAGACATTGAGTTGGACTGTTATGTATTGACTGATACATTAGTTTGAATGATTTATTTTTCTATTAAAACTATCAATTATTTTCATATGTAAACTGTCAAATTGATTCTCATATTAGCTGTCATATGTTTCACTCATTGAACTGTGGGTTATCTCAGTTTCCAAAACTGAGAATAGGATTCAAGGATTCGTGAACTGTCTTGAATTCCTTTTCTTTTAAAAGTGATTTTGAATTCCTATGTTAATTTCCAATATTAGTTTTCCTATGTCAATTGGTATATTAGGAACTGTGTTGATTTCCCTTCCTTTTAAAACTGTTATCTAATTGTTTGTTTAGTTTAATTGTTGTTGAAGGATGGGATGACATGAGTGGTTTCGAATGGTCTTGAACTATCACAGGGTCCTTAAAACTTGAGAACAAGGTTTAGTTTGGTTAATTCTCCATGTTAAGTTTACTGTGGATTCCATGCCATGTTTTCCTTTACTGTCAACCCAAACCTGAGTTTGATTTCTATTTCCTTTCCTTAAACTGATTTGAATATTGCCATGCTTAAGCCTGTGTATTCTATAGTTCACTGTTAAGGATATATGTGATAGGGTTGATGTTATTAGAATGGAAATTCGAATTAGGTTTTGTTAACTGTCATCTTCTTTCCTAAGAACATCAAACTAAATTGATGATTAGGGCTGCAAATGAGCTAAGCCGTTCGCGAGCTGCTCGAAGCTCGGCTCGATAAAAGCTCATTTGAGCTCGGTTCGTTTAGTAAACAAGCTGAGCTCAAGCTTTATTTTTGAGATCGTTTAATAAACGAGCCAAGCTCAAGCTTAGAAGTACTTGGCTCGATTGAGCTCGCGAGCTGGCTCGTTTATGAGCTTGTGAGCTGACTCGTTTAGAAGCTCGTTAGGAGCTTCTTTAGAAGCTCGTTTGTTCATATATATATATATTTTTTTTTCTTTTTCATATATATATATATATATATATATATATATATATATATATATATATATATATATATATATATTTATGTGTGTGTGTATTATATATTTATGTCCTTAATAAGTGATATTAAGGAACCTTTTTAATTAATTTTTTATAAATAAATTGTTAATATTTCAGATACTTGAATTCAAACTTAACTAGCTTGAAATCAAGCTCGTTAAGCTTGAAATCATGCTTAATGAGCTTGAATTAAAGTTGAGTGACAAGCTTGATTTCAAGCTTATCGAGCTTGTTTATCAAGCTTGAATCAAGCTTCTTTATCAAGCCAAGCTCGAGCTCAAACCAAGCCAAGCTCAAGCTTAATGTAAACAAGCTCAAGCCAAGCTCAAGCTTCAAAATAAAAAACTTTTCAAGCTCGAGCTCGAGCTTGAGCTCGAATAATTCTAGTCAAGCCAAGCTCAAGCTTACAAAAGCTTGGCTCGGCTCGGCTCGGCTCGGCTCGGCTCGTTTGCAGCCCTATTGATGATTAGTACTATACACAAACACACGTGTATACACCACACTACCTCACCATCATGTATCCACTCTTACACACCCTCACATGTGCCCTCTACCTATCCTTCTATGTATATACATATATATATATATATATATATATATATATATATATATATATATATATATATATATATATATATATATATATATATATGTGTGTGTGTGTGTGTGTGTGTGTGTGTGGCATATGTTATTGTGTAGCCTATATAATTATAATGTGTGTTATTATATAAATTTTAGATATATTAAAATATGGGTATATGTGAATATGTGGTTTGGTATAGGCATGATATTGCCTATAGGCCTATAGCCTATGGCTCAATGCCTAGTGAGTGTGTAGTTGACTTGTATAGTCTAGAATTGGTGTGTGCTTGCTAGAATAGGCTAGTTAGGCTAGTGAGACTTGTTTGGTTTAGGTTTGACCTAGTTGACCTAGTTTGACTAGTCTAGTTGACTAGAGTTGACCGAGAGTTGACTTTAGTCTAGTTTGACCCCAAACTTCATGTAGATGTATTGTAGCAGTCTGTTATATCATTTTAGACTTATGGTGACTTGTACTGTTCTATAGGTGTTTTCTATAAATAAATTCACTTTATTTATTGTGTATCTGGGAAAATTACAACTGTAGGAATCCGATCTAGAAGACGATCGCTTTATCCCTTGGACTATGCGAAGAAGAAAAGCTCTCAAAATTTTGACAGTAAGTTAGATAACTATGTATCTGTACAATGAATGAGAAAAAGAACTCTATTTATAGAGTCAAAAATAATTGAAAGGATAACTGTCTTCACAACCTGTGCCTAGTTGAAAATCACGCAGGATCTAACATACGCAAGGTTATGAGCAGTTACTGGACGTGGCCTGTAACTGTTGGACACATGGCAATCGTGCATGAGTCGTGTGCAAGTTACAGGACACGCGGGCGAGAGATCAGTGGCATGGCTGCCACGTACTCCAATTTGATAAAATCCACGCAGACTTGTTGAAGACGAAATCCACGCAGACTTGGGTCAGAAAGCTTCAAAATCCATGCAAATTTGGGGCAAGAAACTTCAGAATCCACGCAGGCTTGGGGCAAAAAAGCTTCAAAATCCACGCAGACTTGGGGCAGAAAGCTTCATAATCCACGCAAACGTGGGGCATGAAACTTCAGAATCCACGCAAACTTGAGACAAAAAGCTCAAAATACACGCAGACTTGAGAAAGGAACATATAAGTTCAAAATACACGCAGACTTGAGCCAGAAGGCTCAAAATATACGCAAGATTGAGACAGAACTGCCAGCTGTCCTGATTCGACGTGCTTTGACTGACACAAAATCTCTGACAGTGATTGCTTTTGTCAGTCGCATTAAATGACAAGAAGCTCTTTTGGTACGCCAACTTGGTGAAGGCTGAGTCTTGCTGAAGAAGATTTCAAAAGTCACGCAATAGTCGGCTGTGATCTCTCGAGTTTCGTGCATACGTGGCATACGAGAAGACATTCTTCGACTGTCGTGCTGTCAGTCATAATGACACTCTGACAAAATGATGAGCTGTCTCCCAGCGTAATTTTTAAATATTGTTCTGATCAACTCAGCGTGACTTTGAGACTTTGTTCTGATCAACTCAGCGTGACTTTCATTTTTTAAGGCCTACAAAACCTCTTTCAAAGTTTTCGAAAGTTGAAAAAGACTTTCAAAAATTCGAAATACTTTGAAAATAGAACATCCAAATGAACTTATTAAATGTCATGATGACTCTTCATTTTTCGAGACTGATTGAATCTAATTTATGGTAGAATATGAACCGCCGACGAGCTCTTTTATATAAACGGGGAGAAAATTCAGCTTTGATATTCATCTTACGTCAACATGACTCCGAAGGAAGAAGCTGAAGAAGAAGCAAGAAAGTTGGGTTTCTTTGCCCATGGCGACCCTACTCTCGGGGGTAAGGAACCGGAGCCTTTAGTTTTCGAGTTCAAAGATGACCCTACACAACTAGCCAAGAACTTCCTGAGCCACTTTGGTCTGGACGGCTCGTCTTCTTCCAATGGGCGCAGCCTCGCAGAGCAGCATGAAACGCTCAATGTTCTGTTACATCGTATGGGAGTCACTAGCGTAGAGGAATTGGGCGTCAAGCTCAGTCGCTTCACAAAATAGAGCGTGTCTTTTCATGCTTCTGTTTTCTATAAAAAAATATTGCACTTTCTTTTCCTATGTAAGGTCATCAGTGCCTCTTTTTGCTTTAAAAAATGTGGTACAACTTTATGCTGAGAACTAGTTTTACTAAAAATAGCGTGCGCTAATGAAGAGCTTTAGGCAACCCTCTTTGAATATTTTAAACATTGTGCGATTTTCCAAAGCACACGTGCCACTCATTCCGTGGTTATGAGCGCTTTTTACTCGAATCTTTCCAAAGAATAGGCTTGCACTTCGACCCTATTTAAATAGATATATGAGTTTCACACATACTCATCTCTTTATTCTCCTTCTTCTTCTTTGAGAATGAACTTTTTGTGAGATTTCATTCTCAACAGGAAAGCAATGCTTTCTAATGTTCTATTTTTGCGCACTATATCAGACATTGGTTTGCCAGTCCTTAGCACCAAACTCGATGGTAAGTCCAACATAGTATGCGTACCATTTTTACTATTGAAGATGAGTTTTCTTGTTTCTGACTGAACAGGGAGCACCTGTCTTTGTTTGGCCAAATACACGCCTAAATGATAATGACATTTCTATTAGTTGATCTTCTTTTTCCTTGCTGCTTTCTGCAGGAGCTCGACTAAAAATTTTCTTCAGAACTGGCATTGGTGATTTGGATGTTATGGAGAATATTCTTCTGACACCTACATCAGGGAGGTCATACGCTTTTGACGCGTAAATCAGACAACTCAGAACTCTTCGTGGGATAGAAGGGTCTTCTTCAGATGGTAGGAAGAGCCTTTATACACGGAGAGTTAGATGGTGGAGTCAACTCTACCCCGAGAAATTGGGTAGTAGAGTTCCTTTCACGGGAGAACTAGGAATTGTATCCCAATGTTGGATACATTCCTATCTCCTTTTAGAGGTCGCTCCCAATCCACCAATTGTGTTGGCAGCAACACGCCTTCGTGTTGCCCTACTCTGTGGTTCTCCTCTCGTCTGAGAGATAAGACCAGAGTTTGATTCCTGCTGGACAATCAGGAATTGCCACCAACAACGAACCCGCCAGAGAAGATCAAAGAAGAAATAGATCTCCATTAGATTATTGTTGTGTATATAGAATGAAAATCCAAAATTGTAATAGATTTCTATTATGTTTTGTAAGAAAGTTTAAGAAAATGTAATAGACTTTTTATGATGAAATGAGAATGGAAATGATGATTCTTCTATGCTCAATAATTTGTATTTATTTGGATGAATTATGGACATGATAGATAATGAATCTTCTTTTCTGATTTAGAGTACATAATATTATCAGAGGTAATATGGACATGATAATATGTAGAAACTCAAAAGGAAATAGATTGATTTCTATGCAGAGGTCAAAAATAGAAAATGACAAATGAGCAGGTAGATTCGGCATTTATCCAGAGGTTATGAAAACGTGATAAGTAACGAATCCCCATTTTTTTAATAAATTGATAGAAGATTATGAACGGACGAATTGTCAGGTGATAATGAAATGAACAGATGAACCGTCAAGCATTTAATGAACGGGTGAACTGTCGGATGAATGTGACAAATGAACGGGTGAACAGTTGGATTATAATGAACGGACGAACCGTCGGATGAACGTAATAAATGAACGGATGAACCGTCAAGCATTTAATGAATGTGTGAACCGTCGGATGAATGTGACGCTTCATTATTTGAGGAACTTCTGTCTATAAATATAGCAGAAATCTGACAAGAACAAACACTTCTACTCCACAACATAAAAATGTCGCCTGAAGAAGCATCCAAGAAGGCTGAAATCGTTCCGAAGATTCAGAAGAGCACTGGAGAACGCCCTGTCGATCCAGTTCAGCTGAGGAAGGCAGAAGCAGGCGAAGGTTCGTCCGCACCCAAGCCACCAAGGGACATTCTGGACTTCCTGCTCGAACCAGGAAGGACTGAAGAAGAAGAAGCCATGAGGATGGCCGCTTGCAAGTTCCTCGTGGGTTCCAGCAAGGAGGTTCTCGGCTCTTTTGCTGACCGCGTTTTCGAGAAGGACGGCAGTGGCCCACGTCCAAATGTAGAGAAGGATGATAGTGATCTTCCTTAATATCATGTATTATCATTCATGATTAAAATAAAATAAAGAATTTTATTTTTAAACATGAACTTGTCTGATGATTTACAAGCATTTATATTTATACATAATACTTTTTAAGGAATTTGCCATTAATAGGCATCATAACATTTTGACCATCCAGGTCTGAGAGTTGATAAGCTCCATTTGAGAAAACTCTGCTCACGACATAGGGACCTTCCCACTTTGCGTCAAATTTGCCCTTACTCATATGAGTCATAGTCATAGGACGTCTGGCTGTTAGAACAAGTTCCCCTTTTTGATACGCTCGAACTCTGACTTTCTTATTAAAAGCTCTTGAGATTCTAGATTGATAGAATTCAATATTCTGTTGAGCAGATAATCGCTTTTCATCCAGAGCTTCTAATTCCTGAAGTCGAAGACGATCGTTATTTTCGGCGGTGAGTTCATTAGTGATTGCTATCCTTAAAGAAGGAATTTGAATCTCTAATGGAAGAACAGCTTCGCAACCATACACCAGAGAGAAAGGTGTACATTTAGTAGCATTACGAACTGTAGTACGGTAAGCCCACAAACATTTGCCAAGTTTCTCACTCCAATTACGTTTGTTAGTAGAGACAAACTTCTTTAGGAGTTTGATGATGGTCTTATTGAAAGCTTCTGCTAATCCGTTAGCTGCTGGATTATATGCGGTAGAAGCCACATTGTTGATCCGATGATCGTCACAGAATCGAGTAAATTTCTGGCTGACGAACTGTGGTCCGTTATCATGAATAATGTATCGAGGAACACCAAATCTGTAGATGACGTAGTGTTTGATAAAGCTGATGACATTGGAAGTCTTAACTTCAGATAACGGAATAGCTTCGGCCCATTTGGAGAAATAATCGGTTATTGCGAGAATAAACCGATGACCTTTTGATGACGGCGGATTGATCGGACCAATAATGTCCATGCCCCAAGCTTCGAAGGGCCATGATGCTACCGTCGGATGTAGAAATTCTCTGGGTTGATGAATAAAATTCGCATAGATTTGACAAGCTTTACACTTCCTTGCATACTCGATGGCATCTGATACCATAGTGGGCCAATAATAACCCATACGTCGAATACGGTCTTGAAGTTTTGGTCCAGGCTGATGTGCTCCACAAATTCCATCATGTGCTTCGCGAATGATCTGCTGAGCCTCATCACCGGCAATACATCGAAGAAGTAATCCGTCATAAGCTCGACGATATAAGGTCTTTGTAGTATGATTGTAATAAAATCTGAGTGACCGTCGTCTGATAGATGCTGCCTCACTCGGATTATCTGGAAGAATATCATACAATACGAAATCTAAGAAAGGAAGTCTCCAATCTTTATCCGTATTCTGAGTCTCAGCTGAATTACTGAAGATGAATTCCATGCTAGAATCAGATGAAGATGATAAAGATTTACGACTAAATCCAAATCCTCTTGTTGTATTGACATCATGAGATGTTGATTCTTCAATGTCAACTGGAAGTCCTAGAGTCAGATTGTTTTCGAGATGGAATAACTCTCGATTATGAACAACAATCATTTTTTGACGTCTAATTGGAATAGCTAACACCGCCGCAAGATTAGCAAGAGAATCAGCTTCTGTGTTACATGCTCGCCTAACATGCTCAATGAAGAATCCTTCAAATGAAGAAGCCATAGATATAGCCGATCTATGATAAGGAACCAGATCTTGATGGCGAACTTCATAAGTGCCCCTTATCTGATTGACAATGAGTTTAGAGTCTCCGTACGCCTCCAAATGTTGAATATTCAGATGTTTAGTGAGTTGAAGACCAATGAGTAATGCATTGTACTCAGCTACATTGTTTGAACATGGCTGATCGAGAGAATAAGCTCTTTGGATAGCAAGCCCTTCTGGCGATACAAGAACAATTCTAACTCCAGCGACAATATCACCATTAGGACCTATTCTTGAAGCTCTATCAAAGAATAGACGCCAAGTAATATCTTCTTCAGCAACTTGGTTTGAATCTAGGACTTCATCTGGGATTTCATCATAGAGTTTTGAATTTTCCGAAATTGAATGAGCAGCCAGAAAATCAGCTAAAGCTTGTCCTTTGACTGATTTCTGAGGAATATAGTGCATATAATACTGAGCAAGTAAGATTCCCCAGTTAGCCAATCGAGAATTCAAAATACTGGATTTCTTTATCATGACCGTTATAGGATTGATCCTGGAGATGACATGAATAGTCTGGCCAATGATATAATGTTGTGTCTTTTGGACAGCGAACATTAAGGCTAGACATTCTTTTTCGACCGGTGAATAACGAGGTTCAGCTCCGGTCATAGTACGACTGAGATAGTAAATGGCTTGTTCATGACCATTTTTATTCTTTTGAGCAAGCAATGCACCCAATGAATGACTCATTGCTCGGGTATATAGGAGAAATGGAATTCCTGAGACGGGAGGTACCAATACTGGAGGACTCATCAGATACTGTTTTATATCATCGAATGCTTTCTGACATTCATCATTCCAGACGAAAGAAACACCTTTCTTCATGAGTTTATTGAATGGTCTGCAGCGTCCTGAATGATTAGTGATGAATCTCCTGATATAAGCGATCCTTCCTTGAAATCCTCGTAGCTCTTTTAAGGTGCGTGGAGGACGCATCTCTTGGATGGCTTTGATCTTCTCGGGATCCACGTGTATACCTTTAGAGGTAATGACGAAGCCGAGAAATTTACCACTAGAGACGCCTAAGAAGGACTTAGTAGGGTTCATCTTTAATTGATGCTTACGCATTAGATCAAATATAGTCTTCAAATCTTGGATATGATCCTCCTTTTGTCGACTTTTGACTGCAATATCATCAACGTAACATTCGACAGTTTTTCGCAGATGTTCACAGAATATAGTGCTCATAGCTCGTTCATAAGTTGCTCCTGCATTCTTGAGACCAAATGGCATAACTGTATAACAGTATGTACCAATCGGCGTTCTGAAAGAAGTGTGCTTCTCGTCATCTGGAAACATTTTAATCTGATTGTACCCAGAATACCCGTCCATGAATGACATCCGTTCAAACCCACAGGTATTATCGATCATAACATCAGTGATTGGTAGAGGGAATTCGTCTTTAGGACATGCCGCATTGAGATCGCGGAAGTCTATGCAAACTCTGATCTTGCCAGTCTTTTTAAGAACAGGAACTATATTAGCCACCCAATCAGGATGTTGTTCCTCTCTAATAAACCCAGAGGCCATGAGTTTATTGACTTCAGCTTCAATTGCATCCATGATGTCTGGACGAAATCGTCACTGTTGTTGTTTGACCGGTTTAGCATTCGGTAAGATATTGAGCTTGTGAGTTGCGATTTGTGGATCAAGTCCTGGCATATCTTCATAACTCCAAGCGAAGACATCGATGTAGTCACGAATAAGTTTGATCATGTCTTGCTTATCAGTTTCTGAAAGACTTTCACTGATGAATATTGGTTTGGGAGATCCCTCTTCACCAACATCTATTTGAACAAGTTTGTCTTCAGTCGGAGGTTCTTTTTGCTCAAATCGGAACTCCCATTGATTATCTAACCTTTGGGCCCATTGTTCTGATTCAGGTGAGATTTTAAAATCTTCTTCGTCTTCCTCACTTTCTTCAAAACGGTCGATGGAAACCATGTTGGAAGACAGAATATTGCAGTAGAAATCACCGATACTCGTGTCAGAATCCCAAGAGGTAGTACTAGAAGAATCAGATCTCTTATCTTCGTCAGATTCGGGATCTTCATGAACAATATTGATAAAAGGAATAGGAGCAGTATATCCCAATCCGCATTTCGTCCTCCCATATTTCAGAGGAGGAATTCGGACAGGCATTTTTCTTCCTTTTCCACTATTGAGGCCAGTTCTGAAGTCATAGCCCATATTTTTAATGATGTCTTTAGATTGCTGACTATAACGACGTAGTTGTAATCTTCCAGTATCATCGTTTTTGTCATCGTCTTCTAAATCAGAAGGATTTTAGGGCCCTTTATAAAAGAATATTGGAATGTCTCCTGGCTTTCTACTGGGGACTAGAAAGTATGAAGATTGTACTGATTCTAAGGATACATCTGTATGAAAAGTCTGTACAACTCCTATGGTTATTGTGCTCAAGTCATCTAACAAATGTAAATAACTATGAACATAATTACACACCTCAACATACTGCAAAGATAGAGACTTTTTATTAAATTTAAAAGCAACAATATTTACATTGGGAGAAGGCTGAGCCTTAGAGATCTTAGCCAAATCAATGACTAAAGAGGGAGAAGAAGAATGAGAAGAAGCTTTGTTTCGATTAAGATCGATAACAAATGGCTCAGAAGAGGTGAGCTCCCTTGAAACTTGAGATGGAAGAGTAGTCTGTCCTCCAACTGGGATTATCAGAGTATCCTGTTTCACATGTGAAGATACAGGAACTGTAGTACGCCCACTGACAGGAATGATCAGTGTATGTTGAGTAGGCGACTGAGATAATGGAGGGATCCGTCCACTTACTGGAATGATGAAAGAATCTTCTCCAGAGGGTTTGGGAGATTGTTGCTGAGTAGTTCGACCTTTAACAGGGATTATTAAAGTCTCACTTTGTGAATCATCTTTCTCCATAGCTTGTATCACCCTTGTATACTCTTCTTTGTACATTCGGGAATCATTGAAATAAGCTTCAACCCCATGGAAGGGATTTATATCAGCGACTTCCTTTTGTACTCTTCCATTGTTGTCAATGTATTTGAAACACTGATGAAGAGTAGAAGGCACCACATTATTTTCATGAAGAAATGGCCTCCCCAGAAGAAGATTATAGGATCCCACAATCTCGATCACATAGAAAGTGACTTTGGATCTGAAATCACCTATCTGAAGCTTCAGATGAATCTTTCCCAAGGGCTCGCTTCTACTTTGATTGAATTCCAAGATAGTAGTAACCGTCTTGGAAAGCTTGTGAAGAGGGATTTTCAGTTCATCCAACAGACTCTTTGGCATTATGCTTATGGCAAACCCTGGGTCAATGAGGATACGATTTATCTTCATCGTATCGATATAACCGGTGTAGTAGAGAGGCCGATCATGTCGATTATCCTCTAATAGCATGTTATCTTGTGTAAAGATGATATTTGGGATAATCTCCAGTACACTGTTGCAATATAAGCAAGTGGCAGGTTCTGCATCTGGCTTTTTTAATTGTGCAAGACAAGAGTCTGCCTGAAGAAGTGCTTCACGTAATATCTCCCGAGTCTCTTTAGAAAGACGTAGAAGTTCAAAGAGGGACATTCTAGCTGGAGTATTAGCAAGTTGAGCTAAAATGTCGAAGTTATAAGGCTTCTGAAGCCCAAGAGGAGGGGACTTCTTGATTGGTTTATCAAATCGAGCCTGTTGCTTGCCTTTCTCAAGAGCTGTAGGCTTGGAAGGAGCAGGTTCAACTGGTGCAGTTGAAGGAACAGGTGCAGTGGATGATTCTTCTTCAAGAGGAACATTAGGAGCATCTTTGTCAGCAGGAGGGATATCAAGAGTATCCTCAAGATTCTTGGGATAATCCTTTAGATAAGGTTTCCCTGTTCGAGTAGCACCAGCAAGTGCTTCTTCTTTGTCTTTTGGCTCTGTGTCAGGATTAGATCCGAAAGAAGTCATATGACATGACTTAATCTTTCCAGCCTTCTTGGACTTTCGAGAAGTAGTCTTTTGAAAATGAGGAGATTCAAAATCTGCCACTAGATCAGGATGAATCCACATAATTTCTCCTGTTTCTATAGTGATTGGCACTAATCCTTCAGACTGTGGAGGAGGAATATTCACTATTTCAAGAGTTGCCTTAGGAATAGGAACAATCCCGCTTTCAAGAAATTGAGGAGGGAAGTCTCCGAATTGCATAGAGACGACGTTGGAAGTGACAGTCTTCTCTTTTGGAGTAAGGGAGATAGCTCCAGATTTAATCATTTCTTGGATCTTTCCTTTCAGTACATAACATGTACGAATTATGTGACCCAACATTCTATGGTATGGACAGTATTTGGGATGATCTGTCTTCCCAGCTTCATCAGGTTTCTTGATTTCAGGTAATTGTATTTTATTACCTTTCAGCAGACATTCAAAAATACCAAGGACATCGTCGTCGTCAAAAGAGTATTCTTCTTTGGGGCGAGGTGCTCTTGGTTGTTGAGTTGTAGAGACAGGAGGAGTTTGAACAGTTGATGCATCCTTGCTCTGAAGATTAACTTCAAGGGTTTCTTTTTCCTTGCGAGCATTTTTTTAGCATTATTGTTAGTACCTTGACCTGTTTCTTTGGGATTCATCTGCACCCCTAAGCCTTTGAAGGTTTCAGAACTAATTTTTGCGGCCTTGGCACTAACTATAAAGGAAGGCCAGTCTTGAAATTGAGTAGATCCTGTCCACATGCTGATGATTGGTAACAAGTTTGATTTGCATGTGTCAATGGTGACAGCATCAGGAGTTCCAAGAGGCATCTTCAGAGCTTTTCTTCGAAACCGTTCAATGAAATCCTCTGTAGTTTCATTATTTTTCTGCTTGATTCTAATAAGAGCAGACATAGTCATGTCATTGAGCCCTTCATAGAATCGTTCAAGAAACATCTGTTTGAAACTGGCAAATAAGGTAATACACCCATCTGGGAGACTTCTATACCATTTATAAGCAGTTCCCTTGAGACATCCAACAAACACCCGAGTAAGGAGGGCGTCGCTTGGTTGCAACTGGTCAGTCATCACTTCAAAGTGATTAATAAACTGACTTGGAGAAGTGGTTCCATCATAGAATGAGATAGTAGGAGGCTTGTATTTAGGAGGGTACGATACTTGCTTCTATTCTATCAGATAAGCTTGCTTGATGCCTAACCTTTGTAAACCATCTTTCTGTTTGAATGCCTCGAATTGAGTTTTGAGATTCTTCAATTCTTCAGAAACGACTCCAGAAGATTGTGGAGTTGTAGCTTGTAAAGAATAGTTGGGAGGAGGAACAGCATTGTAAGCACTACCCCCAGCTCCGGAGAGACTAGGATTTGGTTGAGCTGGTCCAGGAGTATTGGATTGTACTGCTGGAGGAACTTGTACTGGACTTACACCAGTGTCAATTGGTATGGCTTCTGGTACAGTCTGTCGATTTTGCAATTGAGCTGTCATGAGTTCATACATCGACTTTATAGTATCAGCCATAGACTTCATTTGTTGTTCCAAAGAAGCAATTCTTTGTTCTTGAGGAGTCAAGGAAGAAGAAGGTTCATCAGTATTCCCATCAACCATATAAGTCGTGACTGTACGAGGGATTATTGATGAACTGGTGGATGTTGTTTGTTCTGAATCATTGCTTTGTGCATCAAAGTCAATTATAGGAGAACTACCCCCAGTAGGAAGAGGTGGGAAGTTGGATTCTCCCAGAAATTCAGAATCATCTTCAGAGATCAAAGTTCTTTGACTAGAGGCCAGGACTCTTGCTCTGGTGCCTCTATACACTCCATCTGGACTATCAGCTCTACCCCCAGTATCCCGAGAGGTCATGTTGACAGAAGCAAATAAAGGTTCATCTTCATCAGGCATAGGTTCACACTGAATCCGATTGAAGACAGATTGTCATTTTGTTTGACATCTGCATTGTATTGTGACTCTTGGCTGGAAATCACATTCATGATCAACATAGTCCTGAACCATTGATTGACATCTGCATTGAATTATGACTGGAAGTCACATTCAGCATGATCCATTGTCATAGAATTATTCCTTCTCTTCTGTTGAAGGTGTTCTCGTAAATCTGTCTGTGATGACTGAGGTACATCAGAAAACACTCTTTGTGTATTTTTAGGAATATATTTCCGGTTCTTGGGTCTTGATGGCTCTTGATTATATAGGGAGTGATTAATATGAGCCACATAATTTCTAGCATACTCTGCATCCGGATCTTTTATTTTTGTTCCCGATTGGTGTGGTTTCTTATCACCAGAAGTGCTTCCCAAACGGGTTTGATTAAGTTTTGCTCTTAGATCAGTTGGAGGTAACACATTGGTTTTTGAAACTTGGAGTTTTCCTTCCATTGATCTGGATATTTGCAGAGAAGGAAGAATAGAACCATCCCCTTGATTAGGAGTTGGTAACAGACCCTCTTTTCTAGACAGCTTCTGTGCCCAATTCGAAGAAGTCGTAGAAGAAAATATTAAGGAATGTTTCATCTTAGACTTATTCAAGTTTTGAGACATAGAATGTCCAGAAGTAAGAGTATTCAAAAGACCATCTCCTTTTCTTTGACTAACAAAATTGTCAGTCAAAGCTGTTCCTGAAGTAAAAACTACAGGAGCAAGAGAAACAACTAAAGAGTTATTTTTTTTCGAAGGGACTTTGTATGGAAGACCACCCCCAGTTCTAGTAGAACTTGGCAAAGAAGAAGAGATAGCTAAAGAGCTATTCTTCTTAGATGAAATACACGCTGAAACAGACTTGGTTAAAGAACCAGTACTGTTAGCGTGATTTTTGAATTTAAAAATACACGCTGGAACAGATTTGGCTAAGGAGCCAGTACTGTCAGCGTGACTTTTGAATGTGAGAATACACGCTGGAACAGATTTGGCTAAGGAACCAGCACTGTCAGCGTGACTTTTGAATACTGTCATCTTTGAGCGCACAAGAGTGTGCCTGCTTGCAGTAGAGTCTTTGCCAGTGTTAGGAGTAGACACTGTGGCAGAGACTTCACCCTTGGCTACCAACTAATTCTTAGGGACATAGACAGAGCGTCCCTTCGACTTGGCAGTGGTGATGGAGGCTGAAGTGGGCTTGCCACCCTTAGCTCGCTGCATTTTTTCATAGGCGAGTTGATCGAATTGGATCGATATCACCTTCTTCGTTGAGCCGACTGACGAAGTGCCGCATTGAGTTGTTGCCATCTCAGAAGAGGAGATGGTTTTCTCCAGCAGAGTCGCCAATTTGTTTTCCATAAATAAATTTACTTTATTTATTGTGTATCTGGAAAAATTACAACTGTAGGAATCCGATCTAGAAGGCGATCGCTTTATCCCTTGGACTATGTAGATAACTATGTATCTGTACAATGAATGAGAAAAAGAACTCTATTTATAGAGTCAAAAATAACTGAAAGGATAACTGTCTTCACAACCTGTGCCTAGTTAAAAATCACGCAGGATCTAACACACGCAAGGTTATGAGCAGTTACTGGACGTGGCCTGTAACTGTTGGACACATGGCAATCGTGCATGAGTCGTGTGCAAGTTACAGGACACACGGGCGAGAGATCAGTGGCATGGCTGCCACGTACTCCAATTTAATAAAATCCACGCAGACTTGTTGAAGACGAAATCCACGCAGACTTGGGTCAGAAAGCTTCAAAATCCACGCAAACTTGGGGCAAGAAGCTTCAGAATCCACGCAGGCTTGGGGCAAAAAAGCTTCAAAATCTACGCAGACTTGGGGCAGAAAGCTTCAAAATCCACGCAAACGTGGGGCATGAAACTTCAGAATCCACGTAAACTTGAGATAAAAAGCTCAAAATATACGCAGACTTGAGAAAGGAACATATAAGTTCAAAATACACGCAGACTTGAGCCAGAAGGCTCAAAATATACGCAAGATTGAGGCAGAACTGCCAGCTGTCCTGATTCGACGTGCTTTGACTGACACAAAATCTCTGACAGTGATTGCCTTTGTCAGTCGCATTAAATGACAAGAAGCTCTTTTGGTACGCCAACTTGGTGAAGGCTGAGTCTTGCTGAAGAAGATTTCAAAAGTCACACAATAGTCGGCTGTGATCTCTCGAGTTCCGTACATACGTGGCATACGAGAAGACATTCTTCGACTGTCGTGCTGTCAGTCATAATGACACTCTGACAAAATGATGAGCTGTCTCCCAGCGTGATTTTTAAATATTGTCCTGATCAACTAAGCATGACTTTGAGACTTTGTTCTGATCAACTCAGCGTGACTTTCATTTTTTAAGGCCTACAATAGGAGACAGACACCACTCCTCGGACAGTAGATATTCTTCAGATACTCAGGATACAAGCGAGTACATTCTCTGATCATTTCATATCCTGCTTAGGAGTATATTTCATGCTTTAGACTACTTTATATGATACTGACATGCTGAAAACACGGATTAGTACTATATGGATCTTGTCGTGCGATGTTATCCCCTTAGTGGATACATCGGGTATTCGTGTTCGTGTACTTTATCGTAAGCATCGTGTACTCCTTGTATTCGTGACATTCGTGTACAAATCGTGTAAAATCGTATATACTCATGTATTCACATGATCTTCGTGTACTACTATACTTTGTGTACAATAACATAACTTGGCTAGATCCTTGTATATTGATTGGGACGGGGGAGTATAAGTGGTTATGTATTCAATCCAGTAGATTACTCGTGTACAACCTCTTTAGATTACTCGTGTACAATATCGTGCCGTTTACATAACCGTCTTGTACTCTGAATCACTAGCACTGTTAGTTCTCTATATATTGTAGCTATTTATTTACAGTCTTCCTTTTTTATCATGTTATTCTTTCAGTTTCCTGTATCTTACTCTCTAGTATGTTTATATTTTCTGACCAATTATAATTTGTTGAGATGTACTGTGCTCGCTCCTGTCCTGACTGGACCTGTTGAAATATTACAGAGGACGAGGGTGAGGCGTTCTGTCCTACGTATTACGGTGCGACCCTAGAGGATTGCTGTGACTTGGACCAGCAGTAGGACCCACTAGCAGTTGATTATACTCCCCTAGATTAGGATGTCTTTCATTACCATGTTTTCTGGATTACTGTACTGAGATATTGAGATGTTATTTGGGATATGTACTTATTTAGACACTTAGACTTATCTGGATTGTATTCTCTGTAATTTCCATTCTGTTCTATCTATCTAATATCTTTTATCATGCTCTACCTTAGATGTGATTGAGACTGTATTTGCTATGTCACCTCCATTCGGAGTGTATATACTGTACAGGTATCTTTATATTGTTAGATGTTGACCTAGGACAGCGTTCTACCGTCGACACTACGGCTTAGGCTGGACGTACCCACGTCTCGTGCCCTTACTCTAGGGTGCGGGTCGTGACACGTTTTTAGTGGTGGCCCTTGCAGGTCTAGTTTAGAAATGTAGTGGTATTCGAACTAGAATATCACTACAGCCTGCAGTAGGAATTAGTATATATTTTTGAAGGTATTCGATCACACTAGAAAAAACTCCTTATCAGATTCCGTACATCTACATTGCTGCTTATTGTCTTCCTTTGAATTTTAAACTGTCCTCCTTTGATATTTCGACTCATTCTTAGTAATTGTTTCTTGTTTGATCTGTGTCTCCAGGATGGTTGAGACGAGATCGCATCGTCCCGAGACGGAAGATGCTGGAGAGGGGTCTTTCACCTCTCGTATCCAGCAGCCAGCTCCCGGTACAGCAGGGCCAGTGCAGCCCTCAGGAGTCGGTGTTTCTGCAGCTTTTGGAGGAGCACCTCCACCAGCCAGGAGGCAGAGCCCTGTGATTCCCGAGATCCTTTCTCCGCAGCAGCCTCCGTCTGCTGGGATGGTAGATGCTGCACATCTCTTCTCCTTCATGGAGAGGATTCTGGAGTCCCACCAGCAGCAGCAGCAGCGGTCGACTGCCGATTTTTGTTAGGGGATTGACGAGGCGTACCAGCTAGTTCGCACTACTATAGAGTTGGTGACTGCTCAGGGAGCACAGCAGCAGCTCCGTAGAGGGAAAAGGACATACAGGACTTTCAGAAGATGCATCCCAGAGAGTTCTTCGGCACAGAGGGCATCCATTATGCAGACGACTGGATAGAGCATATCGAGAAGATATTCAGGCTGGCAGAGATACCAGATCGACTCCAGATCAAGGCGGCGGGCAGTCAGATGCAGGACTTAGCCCATGCGTAGTACCAGACAGATCCAGGATGGGAGTTACGGGCAAGACTTGGGCCCAGTTCAAGGAGCTGTTCAAGGAGCAGTTCTTTTCTGATGTGGCCTTGGGAGGCATCGAGGCACAGTTTGAGGGTTTGGCTCAGGGGAACCAGACGGTAGCTGAGTATGCCGGAGAGTTCTGTTAATTGGCCCGGTTCATAAATGACTTGACTGAAAAGACGAAGGCGAGGAAGTTCCGCCGAGGCTTGATTAGAGAGGTACGGTCGCTGACTAAGAGCGACCAAAATACTACTTTTACGGAGATATTTTTTGGGGCTATGGCAACGAAGGACGACCTGGGGTTGAAGTAGATGAGGGGTCATGACTTCCAGGATGGTAGCAGCAGTGGGGGCCATGCCAAGAGGCCTCATTTCCAGCATCAGCAGCCGCAGAGGCCAGTTCAGCAGTATCAGCAGCAGGGAAGGGCACCTTTCCAGCAGGTGCAGCATCAGCAGCCGAGAGGGCAGCAGCAGGCACCCAGGCAGCAAGCTATCAGTTATACTTTCTACAAGAAGCCTAGGCGCAAGTGGGAGGAGTGCAGGATGAGGCTTGGTAGGTACTTGATGTGTGGATCAACGGGCCATCAGATGCGAGACTGTCCATTAGCATCGGTACGTCCGGTACCAGGAGGAGGTGGAGCAGCCAAGTCTCCAGCAGGTCAGCTGAAGGGGCCACTGCAGACCCAGCAGCAGAGGTTCTACCAGCACCAGCAGGCACGGAGAGGAGGACAGCAGGGGCGAGCTTTCGCCATGGCGGTCGAGGATGCAGAGGCCGTAGAAGAGTTGATAGCAGGTTCGGTTCTTCTCGACTCCATTCTAGCTTTTGTACTCTTTGATTCTGGGGCTTCCCACAGCTTTGTGTCAGTATCATATGCTATTAGACACAGTCTGGTATCTGAACCATTGCCTAGGACCTGTAAGATCATGACCGGGGGTGGGGTCATCCTCGTGAGTGATGTTTGCAGAGGACAGAGCGTTATTTTGAGAGGCCGAGAGTTAGGGGTGAGTTTTCTCGTCATGCCACTACCGAACTACGATATTATATTAGGTATGGACTGGTTGAGTAGACATCATACCCGCATTGACTGCCGAAGGGGTAGAGTTTTGTTTGGAGCGCCAGGAGAGCCAGACTTCGAGTACACCCGGCGGCAGGCAGAGCAGGACAGTGGAGTCTTCTGTGGAGCATCAGTTCAGGAGCAGGTGGCTCCATATCCCTTGATTGCAGAGTTTATGGACGTATTTCCAAAGGAGTTGCCAGGGCTTCCACCAGAAAAGGATGTAGAGTTCTCGATAGACTTGGTTCCCGGTGTAGAACCGATTTTTCAGCATGTCCATCGAGTAAACAACAGTGAGTTGGTGGAGCTGAAGAAGCAGGTGGATGAGCTGCAGGAGAAGGGCTTCATCCGATCGAGTTCTTTACCTTGGGCTGCACCGGTACTCTTTGTACCCAAGAAGAATAGGTCGGTACGGATGTGTATCGACTACAGGGCACTCAACAACCTGACGATCAAGAACAGATACCCACTGTCAAGGATCGATGATCTCTTTGATCATTTGAGCGAAGCTCGAGTGTTCTCCAAGATTGATTTGAGGTCAGGTTATCACCAGGTGAAGGTGAAGGTGAAGGGGGAGGATATTCCCAAGACCGCTTTCAAGATGCGGTACGGGTAGTTTGAGTTTTTGGTTATGCCGTTTGGGCTGACCAATGCACCAGCAGTATTTATGAACTTAATGAACAATGTGTTCCACCAGTACTTGGACAAGTTCATGGTTGTATTCATGGATGATATCCTGGTGTATTCTAAGACAGAGGAGGAGCACAAGGAGCACTTGAGAGTGGTTCTGGAGATACTCAGGAGGGAGAGACTGTATGGAAAGCTCTCGAAATACGAGTTCTTCCTAGACAGAGTTGACTTCTTGGGTCATGTGATGACTGGAGATGGTATCTCAGTAGACCCGAAGAAGATCACAGCAGTTGAGGCTTGGGCAGCGCCGACTTCAGTGGCAGAGATCAGGAGTTTCTTAGGACTGGCAGGATACTACAGGAGATTTATGAAGGATTTCTCCCGGGTTGCAGAGCTGTTGACTCGGTTGACCCGGAAGGATGCTGAGTATGTTTGGTCAGATGAGTGTCAGACAGCTTTTGATAAGTTGAAAAAGCGGCTTACGACAACTCCAATTTTGACATTGCCTTCAAGTTCAGGAGGATTCACTATCTATAGTAACGCTTCAGAAAAGGGGCTGGGTTGTACCTTACAGCAGCATGGGAAGGTCATTTCCTATGCTTCCAGGCAGTTACGTCCCCATAAGAAGAGCTACCCTACCCATAACCTGGAGTTGGCAGCAGTAATTTTTGCTCTGAAGTTGTAGAAGCACTACTTGTATGGAGAGAGGGTAGAGATTTTTACAGATCACAGGAGCTTGAAGTATGTGTTTACACAGAAAAGAGATTAACATGAGGCAGCACAGGTGGCTAGATTTGATGAAGGACTTTGACATCTTACTTCAGTATCACCCGGAAAAGGCCAACGTGGTTGCCGATGCCTTGAGTAGGTATCCAACAGCCATGTATTTGACTATGGATCGGCACTTGCTTGCAGACTTGGAGAGCCTTGGGATTGAGGTGATCGTGCCCGAAGTGCAGATGCAGTTGTGGGGCCTTCAGATACAGTCGAACTTGATGGAGGGGATCAAGTCGACACAGTTCGAGGATGTGGCTCTGTGGTGTATCCGAGAGCAGGTTCGTACAAGGCTGGTGGATGGCGAATTTTCTCTTGCAGAGGATGGTGCCTTGAGGTACGGTTCCAGGTTATGTGTGCCTAGTGAGGAGCTCAGGGAGCAGATCATGCAGGAGGCTCACAAATTGCAGTCTCTATACATCCTGGTGCCAACAATATGTATAGGGATCTACGAAAGCACGTCTGGTGGTACGGGATGAAGCGGAAGGTAGCCCACTTCGTAGCTAGATGCTTAGTTTATCAGTAGGTCAAGGCAGAGAGGCAAAGGACCGGAGGATTATTGTAGCCATTGCCCATTGTAGAATGGAAGTGGGAGCATATCACCATAGATTTTGTATCTGGGTTATCGCGTACACCAGGAGGAAAAGACACGATTTGGGTCATCGTTGACAGGTTGACCAAATCGGCCCACTTCTTGCCATTCAAGGTGGGTACGTGTACAGAGAGGCTTACGAAGATGTACATACGACAGATAGTCAGGATTCACGGAGTTTCAGTCAGCATTATCTCAGATCGGGATAGTCGCTTTACTTTCCATTTTTGTAGGAGTCTGTAGACTAGTTTGGACACTCAGCTCAAGTTTAGTACTAGATACCACCCCAGACGGATGGACAGTCAGAGAGGAATATTCAGACGCTTGAGGACATGCTGCAGACGTGCGTCCTGGATTTTGGAGGTTCCTCGAAGGATCATCTACATTTAGTGGAGTTTGCTTACAACAACAGTTATCAGGCCAGCATTGAGATATCACCTTTCGAGGCTCTGTACGAGCATAGGTGTCGTACACCCTTATCTTGGGATGATGTTGGAGAGCGAGCTTTACTGGGATAAGAGATGGTTGTTGACGCAGCCGAGAAGGTGAAGCTCATCAGGGACAGACTTCGTGTGGCGTAGGACAGACATCGGTACTGGGCCGATAGCCACCGGAGGCCATTGGAGTTTGAGGTACAGATTTAGAGATAGGATTAGAAGTAGGTTGTATTTTGTTTGTTTGTTTGATCGTGTTTGATTATTTAGTAACTTAAGACCTTGCTTGTGATTAGGTTGAAGACATGGTTTTTCTGCGGATATCTCAGACTCATGGTACTATACGTTTTGGTGGAGGTGGGAAGCTTAGCCCGCGCTTCATCGGACCTTTCGTGATCAGCGGGAGGGTCAGTGATGTGGCTTACAGGCTAGACTTGCCACCTGCACTAGTGGGTGTCCACAACGTATTCTATATATCACAGTTGAGACGGTACGTGGCTGACCCTGGCCATGTGCTTGATCATTCGGAGATTGAGGTAGGACCTACTCTTAGTTATCCAGAGCAGCATGTGGAGATTCTGGATCACCGAGAGAAGGTGCTGAGAAACCATGTATACCCTTGGTTCGCGTTGTATGGAGGCATCATTCACCAAGAGAGTCGACCTGGGAGCGGAAGGATGAGATGCGTCAGCGATACCCATATCTGTTTGTACCGTGAGGTATGATTATCTATCCTTCTCATCTGTTAGTTTCGCCCTTTAATTTCGAGGACAAAATTATTTTAAGGGGATAGATTTGTCACTACCACATTTCCAGCTTGAGGGTATTTTGGTTATTTTTAAATTTTTGGAAATTATTTGGAATTATATTGTATTAATTAGAATTATTGGAAATTAAGTGATTTTTGGTATATTTTAATCTAGTGCTATTCTTGACTTTGACTCATGGTGACTTTGGAGACTGACCTAGAAGCTACCCCTAGCCATGACCACTTGGTTAGATTATGAAACCCTAATTTAACTTAAGTTAACCATGTCCTAGTCATTAGAATTAATTTGGGGAAATAGGAATATTGAATAGGTTGGATTAATGACTTGTAACTTCATAAACCATGGCTTATAACTTAAGGCCCATAGAGGCCCATAGCCAAACTAATAAAACCCTAACCCTAATCCCTCACTAGTGGCCGGCCACACCTAGGGTTCCACACCCTATTTAATGCCTCTTCTATCTAGAGCTAGCCTCCTTTAGGAATTTAGCAAGTTGGAGAAGAAAGGTAAATCCCAATCTTCCCCAATCCATATCTATTCCATTTCAATTCCTTTTTCCTTCAAACTTCTTGCATTAGGATCTAATCCCTGTATACTTTCTGTCCATGGTGAAGAATTTTAGTGGGAGAACAATTTGGTGAAGTTTGGATAGCAAGAAGAACATCCCTCTTTGGAGCTTTTTGAGCAATTTGACACCAATAGGTAACTTCTATTTCCCTCCATCAAATTGTGATTTCTAGGCATGGATATGAAGCCCTAGGAGTCCTCTAACTGTTGGTATAGGTTTTGCTAGGTTTCGTATCCTTTACGTGTCCGTATCGGACACGTATCAGTGTGCATCCAAGGTGTTCGATGAAATGCCACAGTGGGCATTTCATTCATATTTTTTGATTTGGTTTGAATAGAAAATTAGGTTTTGGTTTTGCTTATTGGATTCTGGTTGATTGAGGTGATGATTGTATTGTGTCGTGTCGGCTTGGACACGCGAACACACACGTTTCCGTACGCACAGCAGTCCCTTGCTACTCGGGGGCAAATACTCCTTGGACACGATACTTGGACACAAGATATTTGACACATAAGTAGGGGAAGACACTGACACGAGGCTCTCCAAGTTGCACGAGTCCTCGTGTCGTATTGGACACGTATTCGTGTGTGCACTGGTCAATCACTATATCGGGTTCAGCCGATTTTGGCCACTGATACACGTGTCGTGGACCCAATTCAGGGTGTCCACATCCTAGACCTAGACCCCCTCGACACTGGGACACAAGCACGAGGTTTATGTCGTGTCATGTCAAGTGCACGAGCCCAAAGAACACGTGCACGAGACTGGCCCTATTCCACTGTGTCCAGTTCTAATATTTCCTGAGTTCATTCCATTATTTTAACTATTTAATTAATGATTAAATTTCCATATTAGATCCTGGACATGTGTATTAGTTCATGTTAGTTTGATTTTACAAGTTAGATAGGTTTTTGCATTGAGAAATAGAATTTTGGACATTGAGTTGGACTATTATGTATTGACTGATACATTAGTTTGAATGATTTATTTTCTTATTAAAATTGTCAATTATTTTCGTATGTAAACTGTCAAATTGATTCTCATACTTAGCTGTCATATGTTTCATTCATTGAACTGTGGGTTATCTCAGTTTCCAAAACTGAGAATAGGATTCAAGGATTCGTGAACTGTCTTGAATTCCTTTTCTTTTAAAAGTGATTTTGAATTCCTATGTTGATTTCCAATATTAGTTTTCCAATGTCAATTGGTATATTAGGAACTGTGTTTATTTTTCTTCCTTTTAAAACTGTTATCTAATTGTTTGTTTAGTTTAATTGTTGTTGAAGGATGGGATGACATGAGTGGTTTCGAATGGTCTTGAACTGTCACAGGGTCCTTAAAACCTGAGAACAAGGTTTAGTTTGGTTAATTCTCCATGTTAAGTTAACTGTGGATTCTATGCCATGTTTTCCTTTACTGTCAACCCAAACCTGAGTTTGATTTCCATTTCCCTTCCTTAAACTGATTTGAATATTGCCATGCTTAAGCTTGTGTATTCTATAGTTCACTGTTAAGGATATATGTGATAGGGTTGATGTTATTAGAATGGAAATTTGAATTGGGTTTTATTAACTGTCATCTTCTTTCCTAAGAACATCAAACTAAATTGATGATTAGTACCATACACAAACACACATGTATACACCACACTACCTCACCATCATGTATCCACTCTTTTACACACACCTCCTCACATGTGCCCTCTACCTACCCTTCTATGTATATACATATATATGTATATATATATATATATATATATATATATATATATATATATATATATATATATATATATATATATATATATATATAAAATATATATATATATATATATATCTATATGTGTGGCATATGTTATTAGGTAGCATATATAATTAAAATGTGTGTTATTATATGAATTTTAGATATATTAAAATATGGGTACGAATATGTGGTTTGGTATAGGCATGATATTGCCTATGGGCCTATAGCCTATAGCTCAATGCCTAGTGAGTGTGTAGTTGACTTGTATAGTCTAGAATTGGTGTGTGCTTGCTAGAATAGGCTAGTTAGTCTAGTGAGACTTGTTTGGTTTAGGTTTGACCTAGTTAACCTAGTTTGACTAGTCTAGTTGACTAAAGTTGACCGAGAGTTGACTTTAGTCCAGTTTGACCCCAAACTTCATGTAGATGCATTATAGCAGTCTGTTATATCATTTTAGACTTATGGTGACTTGTACTGTTCTATAGAAGACAGATACCACTCCTCGGACAGTAGATATTCTTCAAATATTCAGGATACAGGCGAGTACATTCTCTGATCATTTCATATCCTGCTTAGGAGTATATTTCCTGCTCGAGACTACTTTACATGATGTTGACATGTTGGAAACACGGATTAGTACTATATGGATCTTGTCTTACGATGTTGTCCCCTTAGCGGATACATCGGGTATTCGTGTTCGTGTACTTTATCGTGAGCATCGTGTACTCCTTGTATTCGTGACATTCATGTACAAATCGTATGAAATCGTGTATACTCATGTATTCACATGATCTTCGTGTACGACTATACTTCGTATACAATAACATAACTTGGCTAGATCCTTGTGTATTGATTGGGGCAGAGGAGTAGTAGTGGTTATGTATTCAATCTAGTAGATTACTCATATACAACCTCTTTAGATTACTCGTGTACAACATCGTACCGTTTACATAACCGTCTTGTCTCTGAATCACTAGCACTGTTAGTTATCTATATATTGTAGCTATTTATTTACAGTCTTCTTTTTAATCATGTTATTCTTTCAGTTTTCTGTATCTTACTCTCTAACATGTTTATATTTCCTAACCTGTTCTGATTTGTTGAGATGTACTGTGCTCGCTCCTATCCTGACTGGACCTGTTGAAATATTACATAGGACGAGGCTGAGGCGTTCTTCCCTACGTATTACAGTACGACCCTAGAGGATTGCTGTGACTTGGACCAGCAGCAGGACCCACTAGCAGTTGATGACACTCCCCTAGATTAGGATGTCTTTCATTACCTTTTTTCTGGATTGCTGTACTGAGATATTGAGATGTTATTTGGGATATGTACTTATTTAGACACTTAGACTTATCTGGATTGTATTCTCTGTGATTTCCATTCTGTTCTATCTATCTATCTTTTATCATGCTCAACCTTAGATGTGATTGAGACTGTATTTGCTATGTCACCTTCATTCGAAGTGTATATACTGTACAGGTACCTTTATATTGTTAGATGTTGGCCTAGGACAGTGTTCTACCATCGACACTGTGGCATAGGCTGGACGTACCCACGTCTCATGCCCTTACTCTTGGGTGCGGGTCGTGACACCACATAGTAGCAATTGAGACACGTGGCAAAAATTGGCCAAGTCATTAACAGTTCAGATTTCGTGCAACAAACAGATCATTATCAATCTTAACCAATCCCCAGCTGGCCACTTCTCAAGGCACAGTTACAAGGATGTGGTCCAAAATTAGCCTCGTGGCTATACACCCCATTACTCACGAATTCCTATAAATAGCAAGGTGTTATTCCCTTGCATGGAGACAGAGGCACACACATACATAGAGAGAGCATTTCTTCACCGGAGCCGAGGTTGCGTTCGATCGTCCAAGAAGTAAGGCAAAGTTGATAGCACTTTCCCGAGCCTCTATCGTCACCCCCAAAATCCAAATTAAATAATTGTAATTAGATTTCTTTTCCTAGGTTTTGTTTCTAGGCTCTCTTAGCGAGTTTGTAATTTTGAGTTAAAGTTTAGTCCTCCTATAAAACTGTTCTGTTCTCTGACAATCAATGGCAAACATTCGCGTTGCACTTTTTCTGGACAAAGTTGACAAAAACTTGATGCAGGTTGGCGAGGGATGCCAAGGCTGCATCTGAAATCTTGACTCTCGCGCGAAATGCCTGATGATGTGTAGGATCAAATACGGGAGCTTTTAAAATGCTAATCTCTATCACACCCTCACTTATTGGGGGTAGAGTCAATGATCCTGAACAAAAAAACCAAAAGCCTCAGCTTGGTTTCCCTATCCGAGGACTGACTAGGGACCGATGCCGACGCTGCTAGCAAAGCATAACTAGACGAAGGAGGGACGGGAATACCAATGATCCAATCCGATTTGGGGCCATTAGAGAGCATCGTTGGTTGCACCTGTTGAGAACCAATAAGGGACTTTAGTCCCACACTGGAAGATGTATTGTGAAGAGGAGTTGGACCCTCTATAAGTAGTGGCAATAGCCTATCAATAAAATCATCCCATTATTATTCTCTACATGGTATCAGAGGCATAACCCTTCCACACAAAAAAGAATTTTTTCCTTCTTCCCCCCCGGACCTGTTGTACAGTGCCGCCGGACCTGCCCTCCCCGGACCTGCTGTGCAGCGCCCCCGGACCTGCCCTCCTCCGGACCAGCTATGTAGCGCCCCCGGACCCCCCCTCCCCACCTGACCTGCTGTGCAGCATCCCCGGACCCGCCCCCCTCCACCGGACCTATTCTGCAGCGCCCCCGGTTTATTTTGTTGTTTTTGCACCTTCTTTGGAAGTGCTTACAAAGTTCGTTTTTTTGCACCCCTTCCTGGTCTAACCTCTCCCTGCCGACCCACCCCACCGGGCCGACCCCCCCTTACCGACCCCCCTGGCCGAACCCCTTTGTCGACCCCCCCCGATCGAACCCCCTACTTTTATACCCTACTTGCTGCTACCCCACCACCCGGCCGAACCCCCCTGCTGTTACACCCCACCTGCTGCTACCCTCCCTCGCACATGCTAACCCTAACCCTAGCCGCCCCATCCAAACCCTAACCATAGTCACTCCATCCCCATCCAAACCCTAACCCTAGCCATCTTTTCAAAAAAAAGAGAGAAAAAAAAGGAAAAAAAAGAAAGAAAAAAAGGCGTATTTCGAAGATAAATGAAAGTCAAATGCTTTATTTGCATCATCTGTTCCTAGATTCCGTCGTCTAGAATTATTAAATGTTGTATTTGTTTTCCATCCCTGATTTTTATATCGGGATCTACATGCGTGCGCCGGTTTGGCCAAGTTCACAGCACATTCGTCAAGTCTCTGTTGAAGACTTTGACGACGACGACGAATCACAGTTGAAGACGCCATGGATTCAATCGGTGGTAAACTGACGGCAGAAGAGATTAAGGCCTTGGTTGATGATATCTTCTCAAAGCGATTAACCGAGGCGACCCCACATGTGACCCATACTGATGTGGATCTGTCACCTGACAAAATAGGAAAGTTGGAAAAGCTGGAGACAAATTCGGAAGGAACGTCCAACTACTTGAAGTGGTCGCGGCAGGCGATGCAGACGCTGAAGAAACGTGGCTTGGTTGTGTCACTACCACATTTCTAGTTTGAGGGTAAATTTGTCATTTTTGGGGTAATTTAAATTTATTAGAATTTATTTGCATTTATGGGAATTTTTAGGAATTATTTTGGAATTGTTTGGACTAGGTTAACTTTGACTAGTTTTGACCCTTGTAGACCAACCTAGAAGCTAACCCTAGTTAGTATGGACTTGGTTAGGTTATGTGACTCTAGTCTAACCTAGCATGACTTAAGTTAGTGGTAAATTAGTTTATTAGAAATTGAGTGAGGAGATTAGGAATTAAATGGTTTGAGAAATGGCTTATGATTTCACTAGTCATTTTGTGACTTAACCTAATAGGACTAGCCAACCTAGTGCAAACCCTAGCCTAGTCCATCATGGCCGGCCACCATTAGCTAACCTAGGGATTCCCCCCACTATATAATCTCTCCTAAAATTTAGGGCCAGCCTCCTTCCTTAGGAAATTATTTCAAGAGAAGAAAGAGGTGAGTCTCCATGTTTAAAAACCCATAGAAAATCTATTTTAGGTCCTTTTTCCCCCAAACAAGTTGCATTGGATCCTAATATTATTGTTCTTGCTGTTATTGGAATTTTTTTTCAGTTTGAAGTTGTTGTGATTGGATTGGGACATCAAGAGAAGAGCTATCAAAGAGGAGTTTTTCTTGAAAGTTCAACAATAGGTAACTTTCTCATTTCTCCATGGATTTTTGATTTCTCTTCATGGTTAGGAAGCCCTAGGAGTCCCCTAAGTGTCTGTACAAGTTTCGTGCCAGGTATCATAGGTTTTGGTCCGTTCTGGACACGTATCAGAGCCCAGGCTGAAGTGTTTGTCGAAATGCCTCAAAGGGCATTTCGATTTTATTCGTGCAATATTTTTGAATAAAAAATTAAGTTTTATCATTTATTATTGATTTATAATCTTCTGTGTTGATTATAGAATCAGTTTGTTGGATTCACGGCTTGGACACGCGCCGCACACCGCGCGCACACGCTACAGGGATCCCTTGCTACTCGGGGTCTTTTTCTCCCTCTGTAGGACACAAGGACACGAACCACTTGATACGTGGCATGGGGCAAGGACTGACATCCCGTGTGTCGAGTCTTAGACCCCTATGTGTCGTGTCGGACACGCACGAGCACGTGCATTGGTTTTGTACTGAACTGGGTTCAGTTATATTAGTGCACTGATACGGCCCTATTACTATGGACACGACACCCTAGGACTCAGTACAGGTGCTTGGACACTTAGCTGGACACTAGGTGTACCTACTGACACAAGCATGAGACACGAAGTATCCTGTGTCGTGTGCACGACACGAGTGCACGTGTGCACGAGACAGTGCACTGGACAGTGCACTGTGTGTCTGTTTTGTGTTTTCTTTGTATTGGACACGCCGTGTCCGACCTTGGGTGACACAAAATGGAGTGTGGGCCTTGTGCACATGGGTTGCTTCATTTACCAACCAATAGGTTAATGTTTTAGATTGATTTCCAAATTGATTTCTCATTTACTCAAATTAGCTGATACATGCATTTCCTGTCACATGTCCAGTTCTCAAATATGCAATTGCCTGATGTTTTAACCCATCTAAATGCTGTTAATATACTAGTTTTAATCCCTATATAGGTTCTACTATATGTGATTTATTTGTGTGTTAATTTCGTGTGGATTTGGTGATCAATTGAAATCAATTGGGCTTAAGAAAATAACTGGAAAACTGGAAAACCAGTTTGCATTTCCAGTTTTTTTAAATAAACCTTGCAAATCCTTTCAGCATATTTAATTACTGACTTTTGCATGTTTTACAACCTAACATAGTTCTCCTATAGGTAAACTACTTATGAGTCAAATTTTGGGTTGTTTGGTGGTGTGTGGGAATCAATATGGGGATGTATGAAAACTGGAAACTAAGTTTCAGTTTTCTGATTGGGATTATTTTTTTTTGTTTTGATTTTTGCTGAGAATTCCCCTCCTTACTGATTTCTGTGTATTATCTCTCTTTTTTCTGTTTACTCTAACACAGACTCTCTCATTACACACACACACAAGCATCACACACACACAAGCATCACACACACACACAAGCATCATACACACATGTCTTCTTTCATATACACACACACACTCTATACTATTCATGTCACTTGTTGCAGCCCCCACACACACACATGTATTCTCTATAGTCATACACACTCATACACTTGTACATTGTGTTCCCCTCTCTCTACATATATATATATGTATCCTATATGATATATCATGTGTGTGTCTTTATATATGTATTGTATATATATAGAGTATGGGTGATATAGTATAGTGGCTATAGGTTATGTGTTCTAATCTAGATTATATCTATACCAATGTGTGTATTGTATAGCTATAAAGATAATCTGTGTAGAGATGTGTATTGGTAGGCTTGGCATGGTATTGCCTAGATTAGTCTTGATTAACCTAGAATAGACTAGTTTGACCTAATTTTAGACTTGGTTGACCTAGTTTGACTTCTAGGGTTGACCAGAGTTGACCAAGAGTTGACTTTGGCCTAGATTGACCTAGAATCATGTGGAATACATGTAGGACTTTATTTTACCATTTTGGACTTGTTGTGACTTGTGCTGTTCTGATTAGGAGCCAGACACCACTCCTCGGATAGTACTTTCATATTGGACACTCAGATACCAGGTGAGTACATTCTCTGATCATTTCATATCCTGCTTAGAATTATATTCCTATTTTAGATTACCTTACTTGATGCTGTCACGATATTATCACGGATTAGTACTATATGGATCTCTTCATGCGATGTTATCCCCTTCGGAAGCACCGGGTACATTGTGTCATGTACGTTTTACTTTCATCATGTACTCATGTGCTTTCATTATACATGTACACTCCTGTGAATCTTATACTCTCATGTTCACGGAGCCCTCATGTATACTATCATGTGCACCCTTTTATGGGCCCCTATGTGATATCATGTACAATAACATAACCTGTTTAGATTATTGTGTATTGATTGGGAAAACGGGGGAGTGCTAGTAGTCATGTGAACAATTCCATTGTAGTGTAGATCATGTGCAAACTCTTTAGTGTAGATCATGTGCAAATCTGTCATGTTCACATGTGCTATCTTGTTCTCTACTTCACTAGCCACTATTAGTTCTCTATATACAGTAGCTATTTACATACAGTTCTCTCTTTTTCATCATGTACTTCATTTCAGTTTCCTGTAACTTACTCTACTGCATGTTTATATTTCCTAACCTGCTATGAACTGTTGAGATGTACTGTGCTCGCTCCTGTTCTGACTGGACCTGTTGAAATATTACAGAGGACGAGGAGGAGGCCTGCCTAGACACTTTCTACGAGGTAGCCTTAGATGACACATGCGAGCTGGACCCTCAGGAGGACCCAGCTCTAGCTGAGGATATCACCCCGATTGCCTAGACTAGATTAGTTAGGCTTATCTTCTTTATGTAGTCTTGAGGCATGTTTTAGCTAGACTTTATTTGGAGTTCAGAGTTGTATATATTCTTTCATTCTGTATCTGAGACCATGTACTTCTGGATATTGCTGGGATTATCTTAGACTACTTTTTATCTATTTATTTCCTTGAGTTCTATTTCATATCGTGCTATCTCTTTCTTAGTTGTGATTGAGGTTTACTGCTATGTCACCCCCATTCGGGGAGTATAAACTGTTTAGAGATATATTGCTAGATGATTATTGACCTAGGACAGCGTTCTACCGCCGACACTGCGGCGTAGGCTGGACGTACCCACGTCTCGTGCCCTTACACTAGGGTGCGGGTCGTGACACGTTTTTAGTGGTGGCCCATGCAGGTCTAGACTAGAAGTGTAGTGGTATTCGAACTAGTGTATTACTACAGCCTGCAGTAAGATATAGAACATTAATTTTAAGGTACTCAATCACTTTAGGAAAAAAAATTCTTTTATTTGCCATCTAAATCCTTATTGTCAGCTGATCCTTTGAATTTTTAACTGTCCGCCTTTGTTATTTCGCTTCTTTCTCAGAAATTGATACTCTTGTTTGTCTATCTTCAGGATGGTAGAGACTAAATCGTAGCATACCATCCATGGGGATGCTGTGGAGGGGACTGCTACCTCCTAGCCAGTACAGCAAGGCCAGGGGACTGCAGCTCCTGCCACATCTGCTCGTATTGAGACCTCGGCAGCCGCAGCAGGGGGTATGCATCCACCGGCTAGGAGGCAGGACCCGGTTATTCTAGAGGATCCCTTCAAACAGCCGACTCCAGGATACATGGACGCAGCTCAGATGTTCACGTATTTCTAGCAGTTCATGGACCGACAGCAGGCTCGACAGGACAGGGGCATGGAGCTGGCCCTTACGACGGTTGTAGCTCGACCAGTAGTCCATCAGCCTAGGATACCGGGGATCGAACAGTTTCAGAAGATGAGCCCCAGAGACTTTCTGGGGACAGAGGGGATCCTATATGTCGATAAGTAGATCGAGTATATAGAGGAGATCTTTCGCTTGGCCAGGATTCCAGCAGATCTTCAGATCGAGGCCGCAGCTAGCCGGATGCGAGATCTTGCTCGCACCTGGTATCAGTCAGACCCCAAGGTGGAGGTAGCTGGGCAGACTTGGGAGCAGTTCAAGGGCTTCTTCAAGAAGAAGTTCTTTCCAGATTCAGCACTCAGAGCCTTAGAGACGCAGTTCGAGAGCCTGGTCCAAGGGAGTCTTTCAGTGGAGGAGTACGCCGGGGAGTTTGGCCGCCTCGGCAGGTTTGTGGAGGGCTTGAACGAGACGGCGAAGGCCCAGAGGTTCCAGAAGGGTCTGGTTAAGGAGGTCAAGTCCCTGACCAAGAGGAACAGGGATGCCACATTTGAGGAGATCTTGACGGGAGCCTTGTTGGCTGAGGATGATCTTGAGCTTAGGCTCAAGAGGGGAAGAGACCCAGCTGGAGGCAGCAGCAGCAGCGGAGGCCAGGCCAAGAGGCTCCACTTTTAGCATCAGCAGCTGAGGCAGTTCCAGCCGCAGCCGATTCAGCAGAGGCCAGTTCACCAACAGCAGTTTCAGCATCAGGCACCCAGGCACCAGACAGTCAGTTGCACCTTCTGTAAGAAGCCAGGGCATGGATGGAACGAGTGCAGGAAGAGGCTCGGGAAGTACCTTCTTTACGGAGTGGCAGATCACCAGATGAGGGATTGTCCTAGGTCTGGAGGACGAGCAGCCCAGGGAGCAGCAGTCAGAGCTCCAGTAGGTCAGCAGCGGGGACCAGCCCTGCAGACGCAGCAGCAGAGGTTCGTCCAGCACCAGCAGCAGGCCAGGGGAGGCCAACAGGGCGAGGATTTGCCATGGCAGCAGAGGATGCGGAGGTCATCGGAGAGCTGATTGCAGGTTCGATTCTTCTCGACTCCAATCCAGTATTTGCATTATTCGATTCCGGTGCTTCCATAGCTTCATATCAGTATCTTTTGCGATTAGACACGGTATCGTAGCTGAATCGTTGCCTAGGACTTACAAGATCACGACCGGAGGTGGCATTATCTTCGTGAGTGATATTTGTAAGGGTCGGAGAGTAGTTTTGGGAGGCCGTGAGTTGGAGGTGAGCCTGCTCGTAATACCATTGCCAAACTAAGATATAGTACTAGGCATGGATTGGTTGAGCAGGCACCATGCCAGCATTGATTGCAGAGGGGGTAGAGTTCTCTTCAGAGCGCCGGAGGAGCCAGAGTTCGAGTACTCCAGACGTCAGGCAGAGCAGAGCAGCGAAGTTTTCTGCGGAGTCTCGGTCGAAGAGCAGACGATTCTACACCCCTTGATAGCAGAGTATATGGATGTTTTTCCAGAGGAGTTGTTGGGATTGCCACCAGACAGGGACATAGAGTTCTCGATAGACTTGGTTCCAGGAGCGAAACCCATCTCTCAGCATGTCTATCGGGTGAACAACAGCGAGCTGGTGGAGCTGAAGAAGCAGGTGGATGAGCTACAGGACAAGGGCTTCATCCGCTTGAGTTCGTCGCCATGGGGTGCACCAGTATTGTTCGTGCCGAAGAAGGATGGGTCAGTACGCATGTGTATTGACTATAGGGTACTCAACAACCTCACGATCAAGAACAAATACCCACTGCCGCGGATCGACGATCTATTTGACCAGTTGAGCGAAGCTCGGGTATTTTCCAAGATTGATCTGAGGTCGGGATATCACCAGGTGAAGGTGAAGGGGCAGGATATTCCCAAGACCGCTTTCAGGACGCGGTACGGGCAGTTCGAGTTTTTGGTTATGCCGTTTGGGCTAACCAATGCACCAGCAGTGTTTATGAACCTTATAAACAAGGTGTTCCACTAGTATCTGGATCAGTTCATGGTAGTGTTCATTGACGATATCTTGATATATTCCAAGACTGAGGAGGAGCACGAGAAATATTTGAGGATAGTGCTGGAGATTCTCAGGAAGGAGCAGCTTTATAGGAAGCTCTCCAAATGTGAGTTCTTCTTGGATCGGGTGGACTTCTTGGGGCATATGGTGACTGGAGATGGTATCTCAGTTGACCCCAAGAAGATTATAGCAGTTGAGACATAGGCAGCGCCGACTTCAGTTGCAGAGATCAGGAGTTTCCTGGGGCTGGCAGGATATTATCGAAGATTCGTGCAAGATTTCTCCCGGTTTGCAGAGCCGTTGACTCGGTTGACCCGGAAGGATGCTGAGTATGTTTGGTCAGAGGAGTGTCAGGCAGCTTTTGATGAGTTGAAGAAGCGGCTGACGACAGCTCCGATTCTGACATTGCCTTCAGGATCAGGTGGTTTCACTATTTATAGTGATGCTTCAGGGAAGGGGCTGGGTTGCGTCTTGCAGCAGCATGGGAAGGTGATTGCCTATGCTTCCAGACAATTGCGTCTCCATGAGAAGAACTACCATATCCATGACCTGGAGCTGGCAGCAGTAATTTTTGCTCTGAAGTTGTGGAAGCATTATCTGTATGGTGAGAGGGTGGAGATCTTCACAGATCACAAGAGCATAAAGTATGTGTTCACTCAGAAGGAGTTGAACATGAGGCAGCGCAGATGGCTAGAGTTGATGAAAGATTTTGATATCCTACTTCAGTACCACCCAGGAAAGGCCAACGTGGTTGCCGATGCCTTGAGTAGGTATCCGACAGCCATGTGTTTGACCATGGATCAACATTTGCTTGCCGACTTGGAGAGCCTTGGGATTGAGGTGATCGTGCCCGGAGTACAGATGTAGTTATGGAGGATGCAGATTCAGTCAGACTTGGTAGAGTGGATCAAGTCAGCACAGTTTGAGGACGTTGCTCTGCGGTATCTCCAGGAGCAGGTTCGAGCAGGATTGCTGGAGGGTGAGTTTTCTCTTGCAGAGGATGGTGCCTTGAGGCATGATTCCAGATTATGTGTGTCCAGCGGAGATCTCAGAGAGCAGGTTATGCAAGAGGCCCACAGATCTCATTACTCTATACACCCGGGTGCCAACAAGATGTACCGAGATCTGCGGAAGCATTTTTGGTGGTCAGGAATGAAGCGGGAGGTGGCTCGCTTCATGGCTAGGTGCTTGGTCTGTCAGCAGGTCAAGGCAGAGAGGCAGAGGCTTGGTGGATTGTTACAGCCGCTGCCCATTCCCGAGTAGAAATGGAAGCATATCATTATGGACTTCGTATCAGGATTGCCGCATACTCCATGAGGGAAAGACGCAATTTGGGTCATCATTGACAGGTTGACCAAATCGGCCCATTTCTTGCCATTCAAGGTGGGTACGTCTACAGAGAGGCTGGCGAAGTTGTATATGCGGCAGATAGTTAGGATCCACGGAGTTCCGGTCAGCATCGTCTCAGATCGGGATAGTCGTTTTACCTCCCATTTCTGGAGGATTCTGCAGAACAGCTTGGGCACCCAGCTCAAGTTCAGTACTGCATACCACCCCCAAACGGACGGACAGTCAGAGCGAACTATTCAGACACTTGAGGATATGCTGTGGACGTACGTCCTGGACTTTAGAGGTTCCTGGGAGGATCATCTTCATTTGGTGGAGTTTGCCTACAACAATAGTTTTCAGGCCAGCATTGAGATGTCACCTTTCGAGGCTCTGTACGGGCGTAGGTGTCGTACACCCTTATCTTGGGATAATATTGGTGAACGAGCTTTACTAGGGCCAGAGATTGTTGTTGATATAGCCAAGAAGGTGAAGCTCATCAGGGACAGACTTCGCGTGGCGCATGACAGACATCGGCACTGGGCCGATAGCCACCGGCGGCCATTGGAGTTTGAGGTACAGATTAGAGTAGGATTAGATTTAGGTTTGTTTGTTTGTGATTCTGATCATGTTTGTTTATTATTTTAATTGAAACCTTGCTTGTGATTAGGTCGAAGACCAGGTTTTCTTGAGGATATCTCCGACTCGTGGTACAATACGTTTTGGTGGAGGCGGGAAGCTTAGCCCGCGCTTCATCGGCCCTTTCGTTATCAGCGGGAGAGTAGGTGACGTTGCATACAGGCTAGACTTGTCGCCTGTGCTAGTGGGAGTCCACAACATATTTCATGTATCACAGTTGAGACGGTGCGTGGCTGACCCTAGCCATGTGCTCGATCATTCAGAGATAGAGGTTGGGCCTTCTCTCAGCTATCCAGAGCAGCCAGTGGAGATTTTGGATCGACGTGAGAAGGTTCTGAGGAACCAGGTGATACCCTTGGTACGCGTCGCATGGAGGCATCATTCTCCAGGAGAGTCTACCTGGGAGCGGGAGGATGAGATGCGCGAGCGCTACCCTTATCTTTTTGGACCGTGAGGTATACTTTCTATCCTTCTCATCAGTTGTATTTCGCCTTTCAATTTCGAGGACGAAATTCTTTTAAGGAGGGTAGATTTGTCACTACCACATTTCTAGTTTGAGGATAAATTTATCATTTTTGGGGTAATTTAAATTTATTAGAATTTATTTGCATTTATGGGAATTTTTAGGAATTATTTTGGAATTATTTGGACTATGTTGACTTTGACTAGTTTTGACCCTTGTAGACCAACCTAGAAGCTAACCCTAGTTAGTATGGACTTGGTTAGGTTATGTGACTCTAGTCTAACCTAGAATGACTTAAGTTAGTGATAAATTAGTTCATTAGAAATTGAGTGAGGAGATTAGGAATTAAATGGTTTGAGAAATGGCTTGTGATTTCACAAGTCATTTTATGACTTAACCTAATAGGACTAGCCAACCTAGTGCAAACCCTAGCCTAGTCCATCATGTCCGGCCACCATTAGCTAACCTAGGGATTCCCTCCACGATATAATCTCTCCTAAAATCTAGGGCTAGCCTCCTTCCTTGGAAAATTATTTCAAGAGAAGAAAGAGGTGAGTCTCCATGTTTAAAAACCCATAGAAAATCTATTTTAGGTCCTTTTTCCCCCAAACAAGTTGCATTGGATCCTAATATTATTGTTCTTGCTGTTATTGGAATTTTGTTTCAGTTTGAAGTTGTTGTGATTGGATTGGGACATCAAGAGAAGAGCTATCAAAGAGGGGTTTTTCTTCAAAGTTCAACAATAGGTAACTTTTTCATTTCTCCATGGATTTTCAATTTCTCTTCATGGTTAGGAAGCCCTTGGAGTCCCCTAAGTGTCTGTATAGGTTTCGTATCAGCTATCATAGGTTTCGTGTCCGTTCTGGACACGTATCAGAGCCTAGGCTGAAGTGTTTATCGAAATGCCTCAAAGGGCATTTTGATTTTATTCGTGCAATATTTTTGAATAGAAAATTAAGTTTTATCATTTATTATTGATTTCTAATCTTCTGTGGTGATTATAGAGTCGGTTTGTGTCAGATTCACGGCTTGGACACGTGCCGTACATCGTGCGCACACGCTACAGGGATCCCCTGCTACTCGGGGTCTTTTTCTTCCTTTATAGGACATAAGGACACGAACCACTTGACATGTGGCATGGGAAAAGGACTGAAATCCCGTGTGTCGAGTCTCAGACCCCCACGTGTCGTGTCGGACATGCACGAACACGTGCATTGGTTTTGTACTGAACTGGGTTCAGTTATATTAGTGCACTGATACAGACCTATTAATATGGACACGACACCCTAGGACTCAGTACAGGTGCTTGGACACTTAGCTGGACACTAGGTGTACCTACTGACACAAGCACAAGACCCGAAGTGTCCTGTGTTGTGCACGACACGAGTGCACGTGTGCACGAGACAGTGCACTAGACAGTGCACTGTGTGTCTGTTTTGTGTTTTCTTTGTATTAGACACGCCGAGTCCGGCCTTGGGTGACACGAAATGGATTGTGGGGCTTGTGCACATGGGTTGCTTCATTTACCAACCAATAGGTTAATGTTTTAGTTTGATTTCCAAATTGATTTCTCATTTACCCAAATTAGCTGATACATGCATTTCCTGTCACATGTCTAGTTCTCAAGTATGCAATTGCCTGATGTTTTAACCCATCTAAATGCTGTTAATATACTAGTTTTAATCCCTATAGGTTCTACTATATGTGATTTATTTGTGTGTCAATTTCGTGTGGATTTGGTGATCAATTGAAATCAATTGGGCTTAAGGGAAAAACTGGAAAACTGGGAAACCAGTTTGCATTTCCAGTTTTTTTAAATGAACCTTGCAAATCCTTTCAGCCTATTTAATTACTGACTTTTGCATGTTTTACAAACTAACATAGTTCTCCTATAGGTAAACTACTTATGAGCCAAATTTTGGGTTGTTTGGTGGTGTGTGGGAATCAATATAGGGATGTATGAAAACTGGAAACTAAGTTTCAGTTTTCTGATTGGGATTATTTTCTTTTGTTTTGATTTTTGCTGAGAATTCCCCTCCTTACTGATTTTTGTGTATTATCTCTCTTTTTCCTGTTTACTCTAACACAGACTCTCTCATTACACATACACACAAGCATCACACACACACACAAGCATCACACACACACAAGCATCACACACACACACATGTCTTCTTTCATATACACACACACACACTCTATACTATTCATGTCACTTGTTGCAGCCCACACACACACACACATGTATTCTATCTAGTCACACACACTCATACACTTGTACATTGTGTTCCCCTCTCTCTACATATATATATATATATATATATATATATATATATATATATATATATATATATATATATATATATATATATATATGTGTGTGTGTGTGTGTGTGTGTATCCTATATGATATATCATGTGTGTGCCTTTATATATGTATTGTATATATATATAGAGTATGGGTGATATAGTATAGTGGCTATAGGTTATGTGTTCTAATCTAGATTATATATATACCAATGTGTGTATTGTATAGCTATAAAGATAATCTTGTGTAGAGATGTATATTGGTAGGCTTGGCATGGTATTGCCTAGATTAGTCTTAATTAACCTAGAATAGACTAGTTTGACCTAATTTTAGACTTGGTTGACCTAGTTTGACTTCTAGGGTTGACCAGAGTTGACCAAGAGTTGACTTTGGCCTAGATTGACCTAGAATCATGTGGAATGCATAGTAGGACTTCATTTTACCATTTTAGACTTGTTGTGACTTTTGCTGTTCTGATTAGGAGCCAGACACCACTCCTCGGACAGTACTTTCATATTGGACACTCAGATACCAGACGAGTACATTCTCTGATCATTTTATATCCTGCTTAGAATTATATTCCTGCTTTAGATTACCTTACTTGATGCTGTCACGACATTATCACGGATTAGTACTATATAGATCTCTTCATACGATGTTATCCCTCTCGGGAGCACCGGGTACATTGTGTCATGTGCGTTTCACTTTCATCATGTACTCTTGTGCTTTCATTACACATGTACACTCCTGTGAATCTTGTACTCTCGTGTTCATGGAGCCCTCATGTATACTATCATGTGCACCCTTTCATGGGCCCCCATGTGATATCATGTACAATAACATAACCTATTTAGATCACTGTGTATTGATTGGGGAAACGGGGGAGTGCTAGTAGTCATGTGAACAATTCCATTGTAGTGTAGATCATGTGCAAACTCTTTAGTGTAGACCATGTACAAATCTGTCATGTTCACATGTGCTATCTTGTACTCTGCTTCACTAGCCACTATTAGTTCTCTATATACAGTAGCTATTTACATAAAGTTCTTCCTTTTTCATCATGTACTTCCTTTCAATTTTCTGTATCTTACTCTACTACATGTTTATATTTCCTAACCTGCTATGAACTATTGAAATGTACTGTGCTCGCTCCTGTCCTGACTGGACCTGTTGAAATATTACAGAGGACGAGGAGGAGGCAGGCCTGGACACTTTCTACGGGGCAGCCTTAGATGACACCTGCGAGCTGGACTGTCACCCTCATTTCTCGTATTTCGCATTTATACTCGTATCTGAATTTTGGCATGTATTTTTATTTTTCTCAACTTGTGAAATTTCGGTATTTCTCGTATTTTGGGTTTTGTCATGGTTCGGTTTTAATTGGATTGGGGATGGTTCGGTTTGGTTCGGTTTTATGTGTTGGAACACCCTAGCCCTATGCTACCCCTCAACCCACCATAACTCACCCTCTTTATAACCCCCACCTACCACTCTCTCTCCTCATAACTTCCACCATTAATTTTCTTCTTCTTCTTCTTCTCCTTCCTCCACAACTCTCCCAACCCTAGGCAAGTGCATCTTGCCACTACATGAGAACCCTCTTTTCTTTGTCCATTTGATAGATTAGGACATTGTGATCAACATTAGAACTTGGGTTTTTGTGATTTGGGGCCTCCATTGTGATAGATCTAAGTTATTTTCATTTTCGGATTTTGTATGGTTGGATCTCTTTAAGTTGGATTTTCATAGGTTTTGGTGTTTCCAAGTGAAAGAGCATTCAATTCCACCCAAGTTGGAACTTTGGAAATCTGGATTTGGAGTTCGGATGGCCAAGTTATGATGCTTTGAAGCTTTGGATTCATCCATGGTGTACTTGCTGTTTGGAGGAGACAGTGAGCAGTGTGCAGAGCTGTTTAACTCACGCACACTGAGCTGCGTGCGCTCTTTAGCGTGCGTACGCAGACTTGAGTACGCTTCCTGTTGGAAGCGTGTCTCCTCGAGCGTGCGTGACTTTTCACGCAGCTGTCTCCTTCAGCGTGCGTGACTTTTCACGCAGCTGCTCCCTCGAGCGTAAGTGACTTTTCACGCAGCTGCTCTCTTGAGCGTGCGTGACTTTTCACGCAGCTGCTCCCTTGAGCGTGTGTGACTTTTCACGCAGCTGCTCCCTTGAGCGTGAGTGACTTTCACGCAGCTGCTCCCCTTTAGCGTGCGTGACTTTTACGTATGCTGCTCCCCTTGAATGTGCCTTGGTACGCAGACTTGAGCGAGCCTTGCGTGCGTGACTTTCACGCAGCTGCTCTCCCTAGCGTACGTGCTTTTGCACGTATGCTGTCCCTTGATCCCTTTGCTTAACCCATTGGCTCTTGGAGTTTTAGTTTTATTTCTTTAAGCTTGGCTCTTTTATAACCCTGTCTTTTGATATTTTATTAGATATTTTATGCCCATTTTATATCCTTACGCCTTTTGTCATGAACTTGATTTTACTTAATATATTTGGAATGACTATTGCACATAGCCTGGTATGACAAGGAACTAGCATAACACGACAGTGACCCGTAGTGGTGCACTCCTGACATGACCAACCTGACATGATAGTGGCCCGTCGTGGCGCACTCCTGACAAGTACCCTGACATGATTTATCTTGATAACTTAACTTGACCTGCCTTGACACCGTAGGTAATTCTTCTTGCTTGCTTGTTAAATCCACTTGTCATGTCTTACATCATGTCTAGGATAGGACTCCTGAGTACCACGGTCAGAAGTACCTACTAAAATGGATTAAGGTTAATAACTAGAATAACACATTAGTCATGAAGAGATGACACAGCTACGGGCATTCCCGTTACCTGGGCGCTCTTGGGATCTGTAGCCTGCCGTCGAGTAGGGCACATTTCCAGCGCACCGACGAGTGTTGCACCCTCTAAGTCACCTAAGGGTACATTTATCTTCTGGGCGATGTACCCACCTGAATTCAACCCCTAATTTTTGTCCTGGGTAACCTGGATGGTCTGCAGGGCTTGTGGCTGTGGAACAATCTCACTGCATCTTGTTAGTAATTAGGTCTGTGATAACCCTAGTTAGTTAAAGTAGTAAGCCGTAGTATCTGCTTGGCCGTGATTGATTGAATGAGGTATAACCAGTTTAGCCATGTCTTGATTCAGTACAAGATTGCTCCCTGTCTTGAATTCTTACATTACTATTCTTGCCGATAAATGGTGGGAAACCAAGTTCTGTTCAGGTGAAGGGTTACAATCCCGGTCCTTGTTTGGTTTACGAGTTGTAACCTGGCTATCGGAATAGTTCCATGGTTATCTCGTCGTTTATTATCCTGACATATTTTCGTAATTTTAATTTTAATATTAGATTTTCTGTGCTGATTGCTGGCTTTTGTTCTTATTTCGTGGCCCCCTTGTGGTACTTGCTCTTTCTGGGGTTGACCCAGCTGGTTTTGTATGGCCAGATTTCGGAGCAGCTCCCGAGGATCTACCAAGCTTCCAGCCCAATGGTGGCGACTAGAAGGAACCCGGGCTACGAGTGGGTTTTCTATTTTGTTTCGCTCACTCTATTGTAAAGTTATTCTTTTGAGGCGTTTAGCCGACGAGCACCTGTTAGCTCGATGCACTTTTACTTACTGTCTGCCTACGGGCTGTAAACATGATTAACAAATCCTAGGGTTGATCATGTATGACTTAACTCTTGCTAGTCCTAGCATTTTGTACGACTAGCTTCATGATCAGCTGATATGTAATATTTGGGACGCCTTTTATTGTATATTTGGTGGTCAAACATCTTGTAATTATATTACTTGCTTGAGATTGAGACAATAGGCTTAACCATAAGAGACCGTTGGCTTGTAGTAAACCCTCATATTTCTAGACAGCCGTGACCGTATATCGAGGTGGTTTCTATTTCTATATACGTAGCTGGCTATGTCTGCCCCCGTTCTCCAGTATTCTGGTTCTGGGGCGTGACATGGACCCTCAGGAGGACCCAGCTCTAGCTGAGGATATCACCCCGATTGCCTAGACTAGATTAGTTAGGCTTATCTTCTTTATGTAGTCTTGAGGCATGTTTTAGCTAGACTTTATTTGGAGTTCAGAGTTGTATATATTCTTTCATTCTGTATCTGAGACCATGTACTTCTGGATATTGCTGGGATTATCTTAGACTACTTTTCATCTATTTATTTCCTTGAGTTCTATTTCATATCGTGCTATCTCTTCCTTAGTTGTGATTGAGTTTTACTGCTATGTCACCCCCATTCGGGGAGTATAAACTGTTTAGAGATATATTGCTAGATGATTATTGACCTAGGACAGCGTTCTACTGCCGACACTGCGGCGTAGGCTGGACGTACCCACGTCTCGTGCCCTTACTCTAGGGTGCGGGTCGTGACACGTTGGCTATGTTAATTGCCAAACCAAGGCACCAGTCGACCCCTCCTCAAAGGAGTTTGTGGTTTAGGAGATTGTCAACAACGTAGTGGCTGGGTGGTTGACAGCCTCATTGACTGACCAAGTGTCGGGCAATGTAGAGGTGATGGAGGCTGCTGCTGATATATGGCGGACTTTGAAGGATATGTACTCAGGCTCGGGCAACCCTATGCGGGTCTTACAACTGCAGGATGAACTCGATAGGGTGGCACAAGACGAACATAACATCTCTGAGTATGCAGCTCTGTTGAAGAAGTACTGGTCTGATCTGGATCACTATAATCCTCTTGGGATGAAAGATGCACAGGTCGAACCAGCATTTGCGAAATATTTTTAGATGTTCCTGGATTATATTTTGCGTAAGCGGATGATAAAGTTTTTGAAGGGGCTCAATCCTGTGTTTGAGCTGAGAAGGAATGTTCTTCTAGCACAAATCCAGCTTCCATCCTTGGAAGAAGCCATAGTTGCCATGGCGCAAGAAGAAGCTCGTTGAAGTTGATGCCCAACAAGAGCTACTTCCAGGAGGAGCAAGTTGCTGCTGACAAGTATGTCCTTGCCGCATTCAATCAGCCTCCCTCTGTAGGCGATGTCTGCCACAAATGTGGTGACTCAGGGCATTACATCAAATTTTGTCCTAAACCCCTACAAAGTCAGTCGAGTGATCACGGACGGGGCTGTGGAGGACGTCGTGGTGGTAGAGGCGGATATGCTGGTAGAAAGGAGAATTATTTTGATGGACACAAAGCAAATCTGGCGGAGGAAGGGGGAGAAAACCAGCTGGCTAAAATAACCCCTCTTGAGAGGGAGTTCCTTGCAAGGTTACGAGACACGAAGCTGTGTTCAGACGACAGTCAAGTCACTCCTGGCGCGTCATCTACCTTGAAGGATCACATCACTTGCTTTGCCCAAACCAGCACAGGTTTACCTATGCGTGCTCTTGTATCTGTCCATCAGCCAGGTTGGATTATGGACTCTGGGGTATCTCGCCATGTCACGGGGTCCCACGGTGAGTTTTAGGACTATATTCACGTACCGACGTTAGAGAGCATTCAGACTGCTGATGGTACCTCCAGACCTGTAATAGATAAAGGTACTGTCGCATGCACCCCTTCCATCACTCTCACCAATGTCTTACCACTACAACAAATATAGCCTATAATTGCATGCACAGAACGCTATAGAAAGCCTTCTATAGCAGATTTTATCTGCTATGATCGCCCATGCTATAGTATGTCCAGACATGTGAACGCTATAACATTATAGCGTTCATGAATGCTGTAGAAGGTTTATAGCTTTCGTGTATGCTGTTGATGGTTTATAGCGTTTATGAATGCTGTAAATACTTTATAGCATTCTAGAATGTTGTAGATGGTTTATAGCGTTCGTGAGTGCTGTGGATTATTTATAGCGTTTATGAATGCTGTGGATTATTTATAGCGTTTGATGTGATTTATTATAGCGTTCGTCATATGCTATCGTGATAGCGGCCATTTAGATGTTTTGAGTGCTATAAATCTGTTACAGAATTTCATATTTCATATCTGTTACAGAATTTCATATTTCATAACCTCTTTTGTATCACATACAAATAACCATAGAAATTCATGCTAAATCGTAAGTTTGATTTCAACAATTTCAATCGCAACTTCTATCTCGATCAATCAAGATATAGGAAAGATTTGCCAAAATATGAACATGTTTCTTTAAAACATTCAAGATGTACAAAAAGTAGTTGTCATTAAAACATTCAAGATGTCCAAAAGTAGTACGCCAAAATAAACCACTCTATTTACAAAATATCTGTAATCCAAAATAAACCATTCCATTTCCAAATATCTGTAGGCAAAAAAACAGCTCCATCGCCTCTTTCCTTCTAGCTATCCACAACCATCAAAAATTTATATGTCAACCTACACAAAATTGAGAAGAAAACACATTATTATATAAAAAATAAGATAGAAACATTTGAAACCATGAAATGAACTAAGAGTATTACCAAACAGCTTTTACTGCTACTTCTCAAAGAATACGCAAAAACAGTCCTGATAAGCAGATGATGTCAAAACCTGGATAATAGTCCTGAACTAAGAGTTTTATTCTTTTATTTTTCAGCATGAGTTTTACATGGCTGGACACCACCATATAGTATACAAGTTCTTTTCAGAAACAATTTCCACCACAAAGGAAACTATACCTTATTGTCCATGCATTAGTAAGATGTAAACTCCACAGGGAGATGACTATCTGGAGTGAAGAACTCAAAAAATCTTGAGTTTTTAGGTGGATATCGAGACTGCCAATTCCGGTTACTCTTTTTCTAACAGTGAGGCTTCTATTTGCATTGGTAGAAAGAAGTTATACAAAATACTTTGAATCAGAAACATCTCCCCATGACCTTAAAATATTCTTAAACAAGTCTATAAGAGAAAAAAGAGTGCTAGTTATTCTAATTTATATATCCAGCAGTAATTAAAATTACCTCCCATACCAATTCTTAAGCTGAGATGTTGTAGAAGTTAGTTCTGAGATGTTGCAGTGTATTCAAATAGAAGACGATTAGACGGAGCAGATTGGAAAAGAACTCGGAGTCTGCTTGTTAACTGGTAGATTAAGGTCCACTGCATAGCCATTTCAGAGTCCTTCATTTGTCTAACTACAGAAGCCTGCAAATGTATAACGCAGTAGAAATGTCATAAACAGCGAAAAATCAGGAAAGAGACAGGTCAACTCATCTATGCAGATATTTTTTGGGAAACTATTATGAGTTGGACTTCCATAATATTATATACATTTTATGAAGTACTCTCACTCTTTCTTTCGCAGCTTATATACTCAACATGATGAAAACTATCGATTTCCTCCCTAGAAAAGGTAGCAGATAGACAATAGATAAACACAGTATAAAAGAAAACATATGTGATGAGGAAACCTGAAGGCGTTTTCCAAGCTGGACTTCAACTTCAGTACCGAAAGAAATATTGTTGGCCAAGGATTTAAGGGGGTCAATAGAGGGATCAACAGAGAGCAAACTTGGGATTTGAGGAGCATACACTAACCTCCATCGTGCCTGTCCAAATTCTCCCTTCCCTTATATTCTCGGCATCAAGGTCTCAAGGGTTGCAGTTGCCAATTTCTTGAAATCAAGATGGCCTTCACCTTCCAGTAGGGACTCAGCTAATTGACTCTCAAAGACCCTAGCAGCCTGCGTTAAATTGTAAGCACCAAGTACTTGGGTTAAGGATAAACATCAATAATATTGTTTACAAATTATTATGATTATATAGATCCAAGTAGTTCTTCGTATGCCTGAAAGAGAGGTATTTACAGTTAACTGATTTTACTCGGCTAATACAAGCACCAATCGATGGCATCAATGTAAATGGTATATCAAGCTGTATTGCAGCTAGTATTCCATATATTGGCTGTAATGGCCAATTTAGTGGCTGATATACAATTTGAGAAATAAACACTATGATATGCAAGAACACTATGAGACGACATCTTACGGAAGAAATCAGCTGACATCTCCTATAATAAGTTTGCCAGTATTAACTATTAACTATACCACCATGTAAGATCAACTATTAAATAATCTAGTTTGACATGCATTTTTTCCATTTGTCAATCACGTGATGAAGTTACAAGGGTTTGATTGATTATTGTTTAACTTTAGAGTGCCTAATGTGGAGCCTGATATCCCCTAGCTTGTCATGGCGACACTTGCTTACTATGTGGCCGCACAGCATTATCCAGAGCATTCATTTGCAGGTAGAGAAGGGAAGCAACAAAAATTACCTACATGAGATGTATATTCGGGAATTCTCTACTATTGTGTGCTTTAGTGATGCTGATTAGTAATATAAAAATGAAATAAGAATCCATACAAGTATACCAGACCATAAAAATAGCGGATTGGTATCACCTCACTAGGTGATAGAACATCTTGATCCACAGAACGTGTTGAGGTTACAACCAAATTATCTTGCCGCGTACTGGCCCGACTCTGGATCCTGAACTGCCATTCCAAACCCACAAGCGCTAAATCTAGGATCGGGTCTAAGCCAAGGTCAGTCTCAAATTTTGCAACATTTAGATGCTCACGTTTAAGTCTAAGCTGCAAGTCAAAAACCAGTGTTGATAACAAATCAAAAGAATTCCCATGAGAAGAACGAGTATAAATATCAAACAAATAATAGTTTTCGTTCAAGAAAACAATTCTCACCTGGGTAGCAACTAAATTAACATCACCATTTTCAAAAGTCAGGATTCCTCTCGGTTTAATCCACTTTGGATGAGCCCTACCATTAAGCTCAAGTTCACCACTAACAGCAAAGTTAAGGATTAAAGGATACACTATTCTCAATTTTGGTCAAAGTAATAGCTTAAGATCAGAGAGCTGAACATCAATTCCTGGTTGTTTAGCATTCACTTGCTCCAATTTCTTTTCAACTTCAGATTGTGTACCTAAAAATAAATTGACAAGACTCCCCTATAATTATCAGCTGAAACAATAAGTAATTAAACAAACATTTTAAATGAGTAATTATGCAATCACACCAAATATATTTTGCAGCTATGGAACCATCGATAACTACATACTTGAGGAAACATCTAAATTCTAACATTCAGCAAAAGCATAAAGTATTGAAGTGTTTATGGCACAAATGACTGAACATCAACAGGTTTCCAACTGTGATCATTTGAGACATTACATTTTATATTGCCAGTAGGTAGCTCAATGTAGAGGTTACACATAACTTTGAGAAAAGGAGTTCTTATAGTACAGGTAGCTTCAGACAGAAGACGAAGGTTCCAAAATCGACTAGAGAACATTTACCAAAAGTTCTGCTCTGGAAGCCATTAAAATAACTGAAGAACAGTGTACCATAAATGCAATAACTTGCTTTTAAATTACTATGTGGTTTAATAGATTAGAGTTGATCATGCTTGCAGAAGATATGAACTTAAGAACGGAAAAACTAAATGGACATTTTTCTCTGTATATATATATATTTTTTAATGAAGATATACATATTGATGGAACTGTAGTAACATTAATAGAGCTTAGGTACCAAGTTTGTCCTTCATACTCTATTCTTACAATTTTTCATTTATTAGAACACCCAATAAAAGAAGGGAAAAAAAATCCACTAAGATACGTATAATTTAAATGATGCTCACTGCAATTCATTATCAACAAAATGTTTAAAAAGCAAGCATTCATCAAACTCTGAAGTTTGGTTTGAAACCTCCAAGTAAAATGAACTTTACATTACTATTCGAAGCATATTGACTTTCTTAGCCAGCTTCCAGATAATCGAGGATCAAAAGATTCAGCATAAACTTATTTCAGTATTAGTCGAGTAAATTATAAACATACTAGTCAATCACATTTGTACCATGAGTGCTTGTCTAGAGCCATGCCTCATCGCCCAGATATATCCGTGTTTGTCTAGCCGCCGGTCATGTAACAATCCATTTATCGTCTTAACGACAAAGATAATAGTTAAAGCCCTATTATTTTGCCACACAAAGAAGATATATGCCACCCTAGTATATTTTTCCCAAAAGGATTACATAGCACATGCAACACAATCTCAGAAATTTAAGCTAAAAGATAATGATGATATAATTTAAATGACTGAAAGCATTCAAACTGTAAGCAGGTTAAATGTAATCTACGGCTTTAGAAAACATGTAATCCCTGATTGTTTACATTTACAGAATCATCAATCACCTAGTCAAAAGTATTATAGAACCCAACAACTGTTTCCAGTTTGACGAATACAAAAAGGGCATATGTGAATGGTGTTGCTTGGTCAAATGGGTGAGAATGTGAAACCCAATGAGGAAAAACAAGGCTTTAGAAGTAGAAATCTTACTTGCATTCATGAGAAGCTCCGACGACCAGAAGTGGTTTCGGTAACAAATGTTTTCCAGCCATTGCTCGCTGCAGAAGAATGCACTAGCGACCTATATAATACAACCTATAATCTGAGCCGATGTAAAAAATAACAAGATTAAACACAAAAATTACATATCAAAAAAATGGATCATCACCTTAGTGAACCGAGTCTTGGAACTAGGGTTTACTCATTCCTTCTTGGGAAAGGATCCACACTATGAAAGAAATAACAAAAAAATCAATTCAAAACCCTAATCCTGATAAAATTAAAAACCCTAAGGAATTTGGGAACTCATAAATTCTTCTAACTGTCCTTCTTTCCCTTCAAAATCATGAAAACAAAGATCAATCCTTCCTGTAGATGAATTACGAGACTTAACAAATATTTCCATCAAATAACCCATAAATAAGAGAAAAAGACAGGAAGAGAGAGAGGGCTGCACCGGCATCCTTGTGGAGGAAGAGAGAGGGCTTCACCAGCATCCTTGTGAAGGAAGAGAGAAGGCTTTACTGACGTCGAAAGAGGCAGGGGGAGAGAGCGAGGGCTTCACCGACGCCCTATGGAGAAAGAGAGAGAAAGAGAGGGCTTCTCCAGCGCCCTTTGGGAGGAGGAGAGAGCTCCTGTTGAGACCAACAAAAACAATGAGCAAAGCCGGAAGGAAACACCTTCTCACCCCCTCTGCTTTAGCGCCCAATTTTTGGATGGGGGCGGTAAAATGAAAATTTTGGAGGATAGGAGCGGGCTGAAAGTAAAGAAGACAGATGTTGTAAATTTATATGCTTTTACGTAAATATGCTATAATTTGTTCTTTTATCATGTAAAAACGTTGCTTCTCCTAAGATTCGAACACGAGATCTATTTTGACATACAAACATATGAATATTTTATATTCTATAGCATTCAGAAAATGCTATAGATATATATTTTTATAGAACAGCAAAAAGAACGCTATTGTTGATAACATTCTATAGCGGGGACACCTGAACGCTATAGAAAAACTGCTATTGTAGGCCATATTTGTTGTAGTGTACATGCTCCATCTTTTTCTGTCAATCTTATATCTATTAGTGCCATTATCCTAGATATAAACTGTATTGTTTCCTTTGACATTCCTAAGGTAACTTTTCAGGAGAAGGGGACAGGACGACGACTCGGGACTGGCACATGGCATAAGGGACTATGGTACTTGGACATGACCGGACTGGACAAAGCATTGGCATCTCTAGTTGCATATGCACAACCAGACGCTTCACGTCGCAATATAGAAGACGAATTGCTCCTCCACCACCAGCGTGTCGGGCATTCTTCCTTCAAAGTTATTAGTCGAATATATCCGTCCTTATATCAAATGGCTAATAAAGAGAAGTTATTTTGTAATGCATGTGAGCTAGGAAAATATACCAGAAGCACGTATGTGAGCTCGGGCAATAAGAGTTCAGCTACATTCGATATGATACATTCGGACGTATGGGGCCCTTGTCCTACAACCGGTATTAACGGTTTTCGATGGTTCGTCACTTTTATTGACTGTTATACCCGCGTGACATGGATCTACCTTATGAAGAATAAAAGTGACGTCTTTGAGGCTTTTTGGAATTTTTATCGTCGGGTGGAAACACAATATACCGCCAAAATTAAGTGTCTACGGTCTGACAATGGGACAGGGTATACTAATAAGAGGGTTGCTGAGTATTTATCCACTCATGGAATACTACATCAAACTTCATGTGCCTATACACCAGTACAAAATGGTATGGCCGAACGGAAGAACAGGCACCTGCTAGAGGTCGTACAAACGATGATGCTGGCTATGAATGTACCGAAACACTTATGGAGGTAGGCTGTATTGACGGCCTCTTATCTCATCAACAGAATGCCATCCCAGATATTGGACTGGAAGATGCCGTTGGAGATGCTTACTAGTACAATAACGTACATTGTTCTACCGAAAGTATTTGGGTGTGTGTATTTTGTCCAAGATAATAGGCCAGGAGTTGGCAAACAGGATCCTAGAGCGGTTAAGTGTGTCTTTGTCGGATACACGGTGACTCAGAAGGGATATGCATGTTGGAGCCCAGTTGAGCGGAAGCTGTTTGTAAGCATGGACGTTACATTCAGAAAGCATGAACCATACTATGGTTAGGTTCAGCGTTTGGTGACACATCTAACACAGTGGCTGTTAGACGTGAGGGGGAGATAATAAGTCCAAACGTGGTAGTCGGATCAGTCCCGTGCCCGGTAGTAAAAAATTAGATGAAAGAAGGCGAGAGCAGTGACTCCGATACGGAGAATGAAGAAGAAGATACATATGTTACGCAGGAAAAGAAGCAGATAAGGGAAAAAGAGCTGCAGAAGTCCAGTACTGTGTCGTCAGTGCCTACTGTACCAAGTCCCTGCTCAGTGCCTACTGTACCAAGTCCCTCGTCTACTCCTGTCCCAACTCTTGAAGATGTTTTCCCCATACTGAATCACTCTGATTCTGATGTGGATCTCTCCGACTCGGATGGTATGATCTCTTCGACTCGGATGTTCCATGCCTGGTCATGGAAAATTGGATAAAAGAAGGCGAGAGCAGTGACTCCGATATAGAGAATGAAAAAGAAGATACATATGTTACGCAGGAGGAGAAGCAGACAAGGGAAAAAGAGCTGCAGAAGTCTAGTACTGTGCCGTCAGTGCCTACTGTACCAAGTCCCTGCCCAGTGCCTATTGTACCAAGTCCTTCGTCTACTCCTGCCCCAACTCTTGAAGATGTTGCCCCGCACTGAATCACTCTAATTCTGATGCAGATCTCTCCGACTCGGATGGTATGATCTCTCCACCACCTATTTCTCCCTTAAGGAGATCTTCTCGCATCAATACGGGTAAGGCTCCTAGTCGGTATGATGATTATGAATATGACATTGCCAACTTCTTGTCTTATTCTAATATTTCTTCGAATTATCGAGCCTTCATTGTATCGTTAGACTCTACTTCTTTTTCTAAGTGTTGGTAGGAAGCAAAAAAAGATCCAAGGTGGAAAGCCGCAATGATGGAAGAACTTAGGGCACTAGACAAAAATAAGACATAGGAGCTGGTTCCATTACCCAAAGGAAAGAAAGCTGTGGGATGCAAATGGGTGTACACAGTGAAGGAGACTCTTGAAGGAAAACTAGAGCAATACAAGTCAAGGTTTGTTACAAAATGATACACACAATCATATGGCATCGACTATGATGAGACGTTTGCCCCAGTAGCAAAGATGAGCACGGTGAGAACTATGGTTTCCATTGCAGCAAACTATAGGTGGAAGCTATATCAGTTAGATGTGAAAAATGCCTTTCTCCATGGGGTCTTACAAGAATAAGTATACATGGAACCCCCGCCAGGGTGCGACGCGACAGAATCAGACAGAGGGACGTCGTATGGTAAAGTTTGTAAACTAAAGAAGCCGCTATACGGGCTCAAGCAATCTCTTCGAGCCTGGTTTGACAGATTCAGAAAGGCTGTTATAGGCATGGGATACTATCAAACAAATGCAGATCATACGGTCTTTCTCCAGCATGCAAGAGGCCACATCACTATACTTGATGTATATGTGGATGATATAGTACTCACAGGTGATGATGAAGTCGAGATTATTAAGCTGAAGTCAAAACTCACAAAAGAGTTTGAGGTGAAGGATTTAGAAGCAATGAAGTACTTTCTGGGTATCGAGGTGTGTGACGGCAAATAAGAAATTATTCTCTCACAAAGAAAATACGCATTAGATCTTCTAAGGAAGACAGGGATGTTGGGATGCAAAGCAGTAGTCACTCCAATTGATCAGAAGTGCAAGTTGGGAAAAGAAGCAGGAAAGCCTGTTGATCGTGAAAGGTATCAAAGACTTGTAGGAAGATTTATCTGGGGTACACTCGCCCTGATATCTTATTTACGGTAAGTGTAGTGAGTCGCTACATGCATGATCCAAGAACGGGTCATATGGAAGCAGTGTTTCAGATCTTGAGATATCTGAAAGGAACGCCGAGAAAAGGACTATGGTTCAAGATGAATGGACGTATAGAAGTTGAGGAATACTGTATTGCAGACTGGGCAAGCTGTATAGACGACAGAAGGTCTACCACGGGGTACTGTGTTTTTGTAGGAGAAAACCTGGTCTCATGGAGGAGCAAGAAACAGTCAGTGGTAGCACGATCGTCAGCTGAAGCAGAATACAGAACAATGGCTCTAGGAGTGTCAGAGTTGCTGTGGGTGAAAGCCCTGCTGACAGAGTTGATGATGGACAAGGGAGCACTGTTACATCTTCTGAGCGATAGTCAAGCTGCAATAAGTATAGCTAACAACCCAATTCAGCATGACAGAACGAAGCACATCGAGATTGATCGATTCTTCATCAAGGAGAAGCTGGAACAAGGGATACTGAAGATTGACCATGTTCGCTCAGAAGAACAAGTTGCGGACTGTCTGACTAATGGTCTTAGTTCATTGAGTCTATCAAAATTATGTAATAAGATGGGGATGATTAATATTTATCGTCCATCTTGAGGGAGAGTGTTGAGAACTAATAAGGGACTTTAGTCCCACATCGGAAGATGTATTGTGAAGAGGAGTTGGACCCTCTATAAGTAGTGGCAATAGCCTATCAATAAAATCATCCCATTATTATTCTCTACAGCACCACAGGTTTGTGTTGTGAGTCAAAGATCTGGGTGGAAGAGGAGGTGGTAATGGTCAGGTCTACCTGACTTGCAAGATCCGGACAAAAATCCTAATCAACTGCTACTTTTTCTACCATATTTTCCACCTCGAAGCCTTCATCAATGTCTGCTAGGTTACAGTCCCGCTTCAGCCACCCTCACTGAATCGCAATCAGACACCAACATCACAACGTGGGTCGCTTGGCCGTCGTCGAGGAGGGTGGCCTCCTAAGTGTCTTCGTAATGATCCGTATCAAGGATGACAAATTTGTTGGCTAGGAGTACTCCAGGTGAGGAGGTGGGAGCGGTAACCTTTCCTGAGAAGCACATTTTTGGCTGCGAGAGTTTTCGCCGTTGGCTTCAAATCTAAGGTAGGAATTTGGTAAAGGTAGGAGAGGAGGCTTGTGGCTATGACGCGGTTGATTAGGTGTCCCCTTCTGGGAGACATTTTTTCTGCAGTTCAGGATGAGCTCTAAACATTGCTAGATGGAGTGGCCTCGCAAGTGGCAGTGCTTGCAGAAGATGACGTTGTTGTCGTAGATAATTGGTTGGGTGCACGTCTTGCTGTCGAGTGAGATTTGAATAAAGTTGGGGAGGTCCTTCGACAGGTCGAGTTCCATGCAGATTTTGGCATAATTAGCTTTGGATAGGTTGTGGGTTTCTGTCACTACCACAATTTTAAGTTTGAGGATAATTTTTGTCATTTTTGCATTATTTGAATTTAAAATATATTATTAGGAATTTTTTAAATAATTTAATTGAATGGTGCGATTTAAATACTAATATAATTATTGCCTTGTGTTTATGGTTAGCCTAACCTAGATTGGACCTAACCTAGATGAGCCATGACTAACTTAGTGAGCCACTTTGAGAATTAGATGGTTTGGTTAAGGGGGTTAAGTCAAGTTAGTCATGGTTTAGTGATTTGCAAAGAACTAGGATAGAACCCTTTTGTTCTAGGCCATCTATTCCCCTTGATTCAATTCTAGCCATAGGATGAAACCTAAAAACCCTAACCCTAACTTTATGACCAGCCAAGAGACCCCCCTTGCCTATATAATGTCTCTATGGGGATTTGAGCCTCTTTCTTTAATAGTTCTTCATTTCTAAAGGAAATAGGTAAGCCTTCTTTAATTCTTTCCTAGTTTAATCAATAGGACTCCTTTTTTATTGGAATTTCTTCCATCATGATCTAATTAATGTTTTCTTGCTGATGGTGGAGTCAAATCTCAGATTTGCATCAATTTGGGGATTTGGGGTGGCTTTGAGGAACTCCTTGGAAGAGACTTTTTGTGTGAAGAACAACCAATAGGTACAATCTTTTCCACCCATTAAAACTAGGTTTAAATTGGATATTCATCTAGCCCTAAGAGTCCTGATTCTGTAGGTATAGGGTTTCCCAAGTTTCGTGTCCTGTACGTGTCCGTATCGGACACGTATCAATGAATGGCACAGGTGTTCGACGAAATGCCACAAAGGGCATTTCGTTCGAATTTTCAATTTGTGTTTGAATAGGAATTTAAAATTTAGTGTCGCTTACACGATTTTGATTCACGAGGGTGGTTTTGAGTCGTGTCCGAGTCACAATGGACTCGCGGATACGGTCATGCGCGTGGCCTGGCGGATCCCCTGCTACTCGGGGTCCCTACAGGACACGACATGGCTTGCCTTGACATGAAATTTATGGGAGCACAGGGGCACCTTCTGTCACCACACTCCCAAATTTTTGTGGGGTTTCGTGCACTGGTTGGTGATGAATCAATCGTGCATTGGTCTTTCACTGTTCTGCGCACAGTGTGCATCTAGTCACTGAAACGGCCTTGAATCACTGGACACGACACGCACTGACAGGTTTCAGGGTGACACACACTTAGGCCTACCCTAGGTGCACCTACTGACACGAGCACGAGACACGAAGTGCCCTGTGACGGGTGCATGGCACGCGTGCACCTGTGCACGACGCAGTGTTAACTGTTGTGTCTGTGTGCACAATTTTTACGTTTTAACCCATTGGACACGTTTGTGTCCTTTTGCTGGGACACAAACACTTCATGGGACACGTGCACATGATGTTAGTTCATTACCAACCAATTATTTTACCTTTTATCAAGTTTTTAATGATCAATCACATTTACTGAATTTCTGATACCATTCCCTTTTCAGTCTTTTTCCAGTTTTTTTAAATGTGATTTTGACAGTTCTTTTTATCAATTTGAATGTTGATTATTGCATGTTTAAGTTCATATTATGTTCTCCTATTAGTTGTCTTATGGTGTGTTGAAATGTGGGTCGATTTTGAGGAGTTTGGATTTGTTTTGAATTCGAAAGGAGAGGGTGTATAGGTTGACTGCTAAGAGTATATTAAATTCCAACTTCCTGGATTCCCAAACTTTTTAGAACTCAAAACCTGTGTTCTTAGAATACCTGAGATTATGCAAGGCCTGATTTTGAATTATGCTATTGAGGGCTGTCTCTTAGTTTATGGTTTAATAGGAAGTCTATGGTTCACAAATCAATTTCAGTTTTCATTTAAACCTGAGACTCACTTAGTGGTTTCCTGTTGGGTGAATCCTGAGATTCATTCCTGTCACACACAGGAATGGGTATCCCAGTTCTTCGGTGAATGCTGAGATTCAATGGGATTCCTGGATTGACTCCCTGTTCTGGAAAACCTGAGAGTTTGGGGAGTGAATTGATTGTTTGAACTGATAAGAGAAACTGGAAATACAATTCTGAATTTTCAGGATGTTAGAACCCAACCTCAGTTCTGAAAACCTGAGATAGTTGTGGTTGAACTAAATTGTTTTTCCTTTCCCTTTTCAACTGAGATTTGGTTGCCATTCATTCCTTAATAACTGATTATATTCTCTTTTTCTGGAACCAATTGGTTGACCCCTAAATGTTAATTTATATATTATATTGCTTTATTGAATTTTAGACTTATGGATGATGCAATTTGATTGGTGTTGGGGGTTGATAGGATGACAACAGTCATTGGTTCCCTGTTTTACACACATAGGTTCAGTCCACTCACCCACATAGTCTCAAACAGTTCACTCTAGTCTCTCTCACTCACTCTTCACACATACACACACTCACTCTATGTATTCCTTCCTTCCTAATGAATGTATATGTATATATATTTAAATATCATATATATGTGTATGTATGTGCACTATATATATTATATATATATATATATATATATATATATATATATATATATATTATTTATATATATATATATATATGTGTGTGTGTGTGTGTGTGTGTGTGCTATGTATTAGATTATATAAATATATCAAGAGTGTATCATGTTTAGATATAGATGTGGTCATGTGATATATAGTTGGTTTAGGCATAGAATTAGCCTAAGACTATAGCCTATGAATGCAATGTGTGATATTAGTATAGCCTAGTATAGTAGTGTATTGACCAATTTAGACTTGCTAGACCTAGGTTTGACTTCTTGGTTGACCAAGAGTTGACTTTGACCTAGTTTGACCTAGACTCATGTATAATGCATAGTAGAGCGTCATTTTATCATTTTAGACTTGTTGTGACTTGTGTTGTTCTGATTAGGAGCCAGACACCACTTCTCGGACAGTATATTCACTTTCGACATTCAGATAGCAGGCGAGTACATTCTCTGATCATTTCATATCATGTTTAGGATTATATTTCCTGCTTTAGACTATCTTACTTGATACTGACACGTTGGAACACGGATTGGTACTATGGATCCCTTCATGAGATGTTATCCTTCTCGGGAGCATCAGATACTTTTGTCTCATGTGTGTTTCACTTACATCACGTATCTCATGCTTCTATTATCATGAATCTTCGGGAATCAGCTAGTGACTCATGTACCCTCATGATCACCGAGCCTTCACGAATCAATTCATGAATCACCCTTTTTGGGCAACGTAGTATAATCATGAATCTTAACGTAACTTGAATGGATCCTTATGTATTGATTGGGGATGGGGGAGTATAAATGAACATGTGAATAAATCCAAGTAGTGTAATCATGAATCAATTCCCTGTAGTGTAATCATGAATCAGTCCTTAGCCATTCACATGTTTATGCAGTACTCTGAATCACTAGCACTGTCTCTCTTATACATATCATAGATATTTACTTACAGTCTCTCTCTTACATTATGCTATTCTTCAGTTCCTGTATTTTATTCTCTAGCATGATTATATTTTCTTTCCTGCTATGACTTGTTGAGATGTACTGTACTCGTTCCTGTCCTGACTGGACCTATTGAAATATTACAGAGGATGAGGACGAGGCTAGTTGCCCTACTTATTATGGGACTACTTTAGATGACAGCTGTGACTTGGACCAGCAGGAGCCCTTAGCTGTGGACGACACTCCTCTAGACTAGGATGCCTTATTTATATTCATTTTGGATGATTGTATATATTAGTACTTGGGATTTGGGATATGTATTATCTTAGACTCTTAGACTTTCTGATATACTTGGGGTATTCCTTTCATTTCTGCAGTTTCTCTTATCTATCTATCTGCTATCTTTTCATCTGCCTTAGTTGTGATTGAGTTACTTTCTGCTATGACACCCCCATTCGGGGAGTATAAACTGTTTAAGCTGTATATTGATTAGATGTTGTGACCTAGGACAGCATTCTACCGCCGACACTGCGGCATAGGCTGGACGTACCCACGTCTCGTGCCTTTACTCTAGGGTGCAGGTCGTGACAGTTTCCTCGGCCGTCACTACGAAGGTACCAAAAGAATTAACTATTCTCTTTAAGGCAGCTGGGACGAAGCAGATCAGTAGTAGGTTCGGGAGGGTGACCCAGGCCAAAATAATCGCCGAGTCTTCGTAGGTGTTGAAGTCCTTGGACCATTTGACAATCTTCAAGTGGTGAGAGTCGATTCTGCCACGACCTCTGGTCCATACGTTCTTATGATCTAGCTCAAACGAAAGGTGCAAAAGTATTCTTTGGGGTCCAAGGGAGCGACTCTGAAGTCGAAAGTAAGCCCCCAGGTGACAATTACTTCTTGGACGCGCAAAAGCTTCGAGCATCCAGAGGCGAATTTGGGGATGAAGGTGAGAGCAAATAGAGCTGAGAGTGCGGATATTTCCTCGGACGAGAAAGGGATATTGATATCATTCAAATCTGACGAGGCAGTGTATTCTAACTCCGTGAGCGCAACATCAGAGATGAATGGGAAGTTATTCTTCGCACCAATAGGTCTCACCAAGTCGACAAAAGAAAGGTTGGTCGGGTTAATGTGGCTCGGTTCTAGGACCAGCTGAGACATGGGTCCGTACGAGTTAAGGGCATGGTGGATCTGCTCTGGGGAGGAGAGCGCGACCGTAGGGTGCGTGAGGGTGGAAGAGTAGCCACGAGCGAAAGCGGAGGAAATAATGCCTGGTAGCGCAGGGAGCACATGCAGACCAGCGGCCAAACTTGGTTGTGCAGGAGAAAAGCCGTCAAGGAGCGCATGGGGTGTGGGCCCCGAGGGGCCAGCGTCATCCGCAACAGGCACAAGGGAAGTCAACTGATGCCGAGTTAAATTCAAAATTGAATTTGAAATTGACAGCTGGGGGATAGGGTAGGGGGTACGCAACCCGATATGGGGGCAGGCAAAGAGGGGGTCAGCTCCAATGGCTGGGCGGAGGGAGCGCCGACGGACGCAGTCGCCGCGAAGAGCTATGTTAGCTCTGCCAACGATGGACCCTTCCGAAACGAACGATCCATGAGGGGGTGGAGAAGAGAGGTGGCGGCCACCGTAGAAGACTAACCGGGAAGGGAGAGCATGGTAGTCGTCCAGGGATCGACCACCGAGTGGGGGGGCGGAGGGGGTCCGGAAGGGACCACACTGCCCAGAAGGGGTGGCACGACCATAACCGTAGACCAGCGCCGAAGGCAGCGGCGATGCCGACAAGCCCACCGGAGGGGGCGACGCTGACAAGATCCTCGAGCAAAGGAGGGGGTGAGGGAAGGGGTGGGAGGGTGGAAACCGCCGCGGAGGCGGCCGGCGAAGCCAACCGCTAGGAGGACTCAAGCTCGCCCAGAGCACCTCTCACGAGCTATATATATATATATATATATATTTATATATATATATATATATATATATATATATATATATATAATTTTTTTATTTATTTTATATTTTTTTATATAATTTGAAGTTTTACTGGGCATACTTGCAAAACAAGACATGTTAAAGGGTATACATGAAAATAAATATCTATTTAAAAACAGCTATGGCTATTTTTTTCGTAGACGATGTACAAAATATTTTCTTTTTCAAATAAAATTTCTACGAAATAATGTTTTTTCAAAAGATTAGTTGTAGAGAAAGTAATTTAAAAAAGTTTGAGGGAGAGAAACATTATGCCACTTCATCTGTCGAAATTTTGGTCGACCGTTGGCCAATAGCCGGATTCTTCCTCCCCTATGTGACTATATATATGAAGGATATATTGGGGGTGTGCGTGTGTGGGTGGGGGAGGGGACAACATAAAGGAAAAAAAGAGAAGAAAACTAAGTCGTCAACCCCTAACCTTAAAAAAACACTATCCCTAACCTAACCCTAATAAAAAAAATTTAATCCTAACCTACCCCCTTACCCTAAAAACAATCTAAACCTAACCCTCGTTTAGCCCTAATCACAAAATACGAAGGACCAAGACACACGACAATAGCCAGCTACTTATCAAGTAGACTCCAGCCCAACTTGAATACATGTACGATGTATAAGGTCGGATTAACTATCTATAAACAACTTCAAATACTCAATTTCAATCCACAAGGAGAAAAAAAATCAAGAATGGACAATATTGTAATGCCCCAGTCCCAAAATACATAGGATTAGGAACGTAGACATGCCAGCCGTATAATAAATATACGTAAGCTGTAATATGCAGTAGAACCATGACTAATCTCATCCACAAAAATATAAGAATGAAAGATATCATATAATCTATGAATTGTCATTGGTACATGTAGTTGGGCGGAGACAAATCCACTACCAACTATGAAAAAAAATACATGATATATAAAAGAATGATTTTGGCGAGCGAAGCGAAAACGATCAAAGTACAATCATCCTCGAAGACATAGAGATGATCATGGCCACGGCTAGAACACCTGCGAAAGACAAGAGCACACACATGGAGAGATAACCAGGTCCTCAGAGGGACGTAACAAGATACAGGAAGAACATGCCATAAATACTGAATACAAAATATGTCACAAAGAAAATAAGTGACAAGACAACAATAATGTAATCTAACCGTAATATTGTGTTCATACAGTTAAGAACAAACCTCCAACGCATGGGTATCTGGCTCTGTAGCAGTAATCTCAGGTATGGTCCCATCAGGATACCAGAGACCTCAAAGCATAACATTCCTCGAATGTCAGAGGACAGTAGGATCAGTAATAGGAAAGTGCATAAGGACCCATGCGTTAAGGAACTGTTCTTCCTACCCAATGCCTAACAGAGTCACATCCATGTCTCATATACCTCTACTAACTGCTAAGTCTCCTAATATGCCTCTATTAGCAGTTAGCCCTAACACATGAACATAGGGAATCAGCCCATACGCAAGGACCCCTACATGCTACTCATCTCACACATCATTGTGGTACAACTGTGTCGAGGCATATGCAATACACTACAAACGGTAGTCCCCTAACTCTAGGTTCATATGCAATCAAAAGATAGTAACAAAGTAACTAATAATCACTGAGCATATAGTAAATTAAGAACTGTAATAACTGGAAATAATGAACAGTGATATGTAATAGAATACAGACTGAATGTAAACAGTATAATGGCAAGGTATCTTGTCTGGTGTTGTCGTCTGGTGGTGCGATGTTCTATCATGTTCTAATAGTCCAATAGCCATGGTCGATGTGCAGGAGTCCGAGGTTGCAAGAAAATAGGCAAGCATGATCAGTCATGAGTAATGAGGATAATTGGAAGAATTTATGGAGTAGATAAATACACAAATTCTTAGAAATATTTATATTATTTTAAAAACATGTTTACTTTGTAAAAATTTATTTACGGAAATACTTTAAAAATAAGTATATATAATAATTTTGAAAATAATATCTTATTAGTCAAAATACTCAAAGTTGTAAAATATGATTAAGGTGGAAACTAAATTTCATAATTTGAATTACTTCTAAATCATTGAGACCGAAAAGTATAACTGGTCAAATATATGTACATATAATTCGAAAAGAATATTTTAGTGTTTTAAAAAATTAAGTTGAAATTTGCTAAAAAATATTTGTTCAATTAAAATAATAGTAATAATAATAATGTATAAATATATTATCAATATAGCCAATAAATATTAATAATAATAATAATAATAAAACTAATAATAACTAATAATGATGATAATAATAATAACAATATATAATGATAATAATAATAATAATAGTAATATTAATACTAATAATAATAATAATTTTAATAATAATAATGGAATAATAATAAATAATATTTAATCATAACAGCACAGTTCCTTAAAGAAAGGAAGAAAGGGGTTGAGAGAGAGAGAATTAGGAAAGTAGAGATCGGAAGGGGGGAGAGAGAGAGGTTTTTCGTGAGGCTCATCGGGAGGGAGGCGGAGGCGGAGAGGCAACGGCAAGGATGCGCGGAGACGGCGCTCGACGAAGAGGCGCGCTCGCCAGGCGCGGCGGTTCTGGGGCACACTGCGACGGTCCGAAGTGGCACCGTGGGGCTTGGTCGACGGTGGCAGCTTGTGGGGCGCGTGCGGCCATGCCGCCAACGGCGAATTGGGTTACCTGCGACACACGGAGGATCAGTTCCAGGAACACAAGCTCCGCGGGGGTCGAGACACTCTGATCCGAGGCAATGGCACGGATCCCGTCGGGAAGTACGGCGAGGCGCTCGTCCGGGCGGGGCTGGGACACGAGCGGACGACGGCAGCTGCTTTAGGCGTCGTTGGCTACTGCGGTGGCTGCGGCCTCGTCGACCGGAGGTAAGTGTGGTGGTGGTGGATTTAATTTTTTTCTTCATGATTTGGGGATGGTGATGTCTGGGTGGTGGTGATGGTAGACTCTAGGGTTGGCGGTGAGCGCAGCCGGGGTGGCACCGACGGTGGACGTGGTTATGGTGGTGGTGGATTTTGGTGATGGTGGTGGTGGTCGGTTATGGTGGTGGTGGCTGATGATGGTGATGGAGTTGTGTGAGGGAAGGCCGAGGTGGCTGGCTTAGCCGGAGTGGCCGAAGTGGGTAGCCGGGGTATGGTGGTCGGGCTTGTGGCCACTGGTGGTTTCAGGATTGGGTGTCCGGGAACATGGCTGATGGAGAAGGTGATGGTGGCGGTGGTAGCTGAGGTTGCCCTGGAGGTGGTAGTTTTGATGCCGATCGGTTGGCCACCACGGGGATGTGGTCGGAGTACGACGGTCGCAGGGGATGGTGATGGCAATAGACGAAATTTGTAGTAGTATTGCAGACGATAGGAAAAGGAGCGGGAGTATTAGGTTTAGGATTTATTGGTGTCGGGGTTGTCGACATGGAAAAGAAATGTATATGTAATGATGGAATAAGAAGTTGGGCATTGACACGATGTACGTATGTTGTGGAGGATTATGGATGAGTACCTCTCCTTTTATAGGAGGTGGTAATTCCCAGTTGGATAAGGAATGGATTGTTTAAACTCTTCCATAGATAATTTACAACTTAATTATTATTTTTTTACTCAAATCATTAATATCTTTTCTAGTTTTAAACTAGAAAATCTTATATTTAATACAAAAAATATTTTAAAAATTATCCGATAAATCTAATATCGATTTAATCTATAATAAACTAATTTAGAATTATCTTTATATAACTTGTAAAAATAATTTAATATTAATTTCGAAAATTACAATATATACATGAATTTAGATTCATGCAACTCGTATGTAAAAGAATATTTATGTAAAACTTTATTTTTTTAAAATATCACTTGTATTTGCAAAAAAAAAAAGCTAAATGGCCTTTCTATTATAAATAAATAGATTTATGGATATTTTTCAAAAGCGATCTTTGTGCAGCCTTTTCGCAAAATAAATAAATAAATATTTATCACTTTGTAGTAAAAACGTTTTCTAAAAATATGTACCTCGTCCATATTCACACTCGACGAGATAATACAAGTCGCAAACTCGCGTGTGACGATAATTGTAACTTGTATGCGACGTACGATCCGAAGTAAAAATAATAAAAAAACCATTTCCAAATTATTTTTAAAAATTACAGCAAAAATTTAGGGGTTTTACATCCTACCCAACTTAAAAGAATTTCGTCCTCGAAATTTAGGAATATGTATGGTAAAAAATTTAGAAGATAGAAAAAATTCATCGATACCGAAATATGATTTGAATTAGGCGAAGAAGCGATGTTCAATACAATATGCATTAGAAAATTGTGAATTCGTTATATATGAAAGTACAACATGGTCAAGGGATAGTATAAGGATTGCTACCTTTAATGAATGAGGAAGACTAAGTATTAAAGTTTATTCATGATCAGACATGAAATAAGGTGGTAAATAATCGACTAGATTAAGAGCAAGTAATTGAGAGAATATAGGTGTCTTGGTTTAGATTGGATCATTTTCAAGCTTCAAGAAGGTCGCGATAATGAATCGAGGGTCGAGGGGAAAGGACAAGTCACTCGAGACGGAGGTAAAGACACATTGGTAGGTCAATGGCTACTATCTCTATGTAGATACAAACTGCATGGTCATAGAGGACTAGTTTAACATAACTATCAAGTACAAGCTTCATCTAGAATAGGTAAAAGACGAAAGCTAACAAGAGTCCAAGGAAGATGGATTGAATGCCAATATACGGTTCAAGGACGATTGTATAACTTCATAAGAATTGTCAATGCAGTCTAACTATGTTTCCATCTACATAGAATGATTTACGAAAGCGAATCAAAGTACAATAGGTTGATCAGACCATAATGCACCGGTTCTGATTAGACAATATATTAGTGGAGGCCTCCAATAAAATATTGTCCTTGATCAAGCTTCATAAAGAATAAGCTTGTAAAACTAGGCTACATAGCTGTATTATTTAAGCTAGTACAAAATATAAGTATGCTGGATAATGAAGAAAAGAAATGAAATAATCCAAGGTCCTTTGAATTTATGGTATAAGTGAACTTATCAATATAGGTCACCAGGTCAAATGGTTTTGTTAGGTCAAGAGAATTCTACCCAACTTATAAAGGTTAAACTAGTAGTGTGATGGGGCAATGGGTCAAGCAGTCAAGATAAGATACAAGGTTAAGCATTTAAGGGGTTAAGTAGAACATAAGCACACATCGGGTGGAAAGGATTTAGTTAAGTTTGAGTCTTATCTGCAGTTAGAAAATATATTAGTTTCATGGTAAAGGTTATCGTTTAGCCTTTACGACCCGAAAGTCATGTCGTAAAAATAGGGTACAAGGAGATGTGTTTTAGTGGGACATGATATACCTACATGAAGGTGGGCTTGTCTAGGTCTTATATATAGAATTTGTTGGATGGAAAAGTCTAGTGTTGTGCTCCAAATATCCAAGTCACGGTAAGGACACAAAAGAATTTAAAATAGAAAGTGGGAGTTCATGAGATAATGATTATCGCACAAAATAAATGACCAAGTTAAAGCATGAAATAAAGATATTTCATATTCTAGTAGATCAAGGTAAAATAAGTTAGGAATACAGTTTCTAGAGATGTGATTGCCACTTGATGGGGTATGATCAAGGAGCAATCTAATTATTTCTCAAGTTCCAAATGGTTAGAAAGTCACGATTAAAATCTAGATTTGAGGGAATATCGAGGGAGTCAAGATTAAAATATAACCACATGATCTTGGAGATGACTAACAACACTTGTGTATATACTACTACCATGGTCATGAGGGATATGACAATTAGTATGGAATACTCCTAACTCATTAGAGTTATCTTAGTGGCCTACAATTAAAATTTAACTGGAGTTTCCTCCAAAAGTTTCTTAATAAAATTTTCAAAAATAAACCACCAAAATTTGTATTCACTCCGAGCCGTTAAATTTAATCATGACAAAAATTTAAATCACTTTCATAAATCTCAAAGCAAACTTTTATTATGTTACTACTGACTTTTTCAAAATTTTACATTTTCAACTCAACTTACAAACTCAAGAGTTCATAAATCATGAATTTATATATAAATACCCATAATCAATCATAACTTTAAAACTCTACAAAAATTAATAGCTCCCCAGATAAAATTTTCTAGCATATTACAAAGCAATCTCAAAAGTTTAGCTCAATATTTTAATGCACTCATCAATTCACTACAAAAAAGTTGACTTTTGGGACGACACTATTAGGAACACTAGTATGAAACGTCCTAAAAAATTAGTTTTTTGATGGCTATATTTTTTATAACAAAAAAATAGTATTATTTGGGACAGATTAAAAAATAGATCTCTTATTTGGGACTATTAAAAAATTTTGTCCCAAATAAATCCTTGTAACGTCCCAAATAATCTCAGCGGGAATGCCAAATATTTGGCGGTACATTACCATTTTTTTGGAAAAGTTTTCGCTCTCTCCTACTCGTTGGATCTCTCAGCAGAAATTCCTACTGTTGGATCTCACACATCCACCTTTATTTTAGGAGAAACCAAAACTACTACTCTCTCTCCCCATTCTTTGTGCTCCTGGAGAATAATGTTTTGGAAGAGGAATTGGGGTCGATGGCACTAGTGATGGCGGCTTCAGTTCGGAAGTTAGGAATCTGATCAAGCATCGGATGGAGATGGGGTCAGGGGCTGCAAGCAAAGATTAAGGTATCTTATCCATGGGGGACATCGGCAAGTCGGACCGGAAGCGCCAGCACTTTAGCTCCGTCTTCCCCATCGCTGGCACAAAGAAGAAGCCAATGCTCGCCTGCTCGAGAATAAGAAGGTACCATCCCATCAACCGAATCCGATGCGATTAATTGGATTGATCTATTTCTAGGGTTTTTATGCTCAATTAGGTCAAATTTGGCAATTTTTTGAGTTTGATTGGGAGTACTTATATGTGCAAATGAAATATGTTATGAATATTGTTACAATTGTATTTTTATGACAAAATTATTAAAAAGTTGAGTTCTTTTAGTATAAAATGCTGCAGAAGAGGGTTGCTTATTCGATATTTAGGGACCATTCCAAAGCTAAAGTTGGGGTATAGAGAAGATTCATGTGCGTGTGATGTTAGGGTTTACTATTGTAATGTATCACAAGAAGTCGAAGTTCCAAGTAAACAGTTTATCATTCTGCAGTAAACAATAGAAGTTCCAACTGCACAGTTTATCTTTCTGCAATGGATAGTTAATATAAATTATTGGGTGCTTATGATTTTAGACATGAAAATTGTTCAAGTGAGTGTTGTAGTAATGAAATACTGCAAGCTGGGAGTTTGGGAATGAGTGTTCTTATGGATGTTGGATAAATATTATTATGGTTTGAGATTTATTGGTAGGAATGTATTTCTCACAAGAAGAGGACACACATGTATATAATTAGATCTATTGCAACTATATTTTGTCATTTTCATAATCTATAGTAGAGAAATATATCACGTTCCTCTTAGTTTAGATATGGGGTTGTCAAAAGTAACTTTGTGTCATTCTTTTCTTTGGACAACTTTTTTTTTTCTTTCTCAAAGTCCGATTTGAATAGGAAATATGTATTACTTGTACATATGTATACCAGAAACATTCTTGTTCTTTGAAAAAAAGAGAAGATAAGTAGCCCTCTAATGTTATTTGGTCTTATATAGTTACATCTGGGTATATTAATGTCATGGAGGATAATTAAGTTAGATGTTCTGTTCTTAAGGACATGTTAAACCAAAATTCTATTGTTATTTTCAGTCTTAAGGACAGACTGATAATTAAATTAGTTGTCCTATTATTAAGGAAAGAAAAATTGGCTGATACCGATATCCGTTTTGGGTTGGGTTGCACATATCGATTCCTAAAACTTTGTGAAAAAGTAACTATATGGCAACTTTTCCCGTTATCCGTCTCAAAATTAAACTCTGAAAAAAATTACCTATACATTGCTCTGTGGGGTCTGGGCTTTAACTTAATACATGGTGATAATTTCTGTTTTTTTCTCATGCCTGTTACTAGATATGTACATGGTAATGTGAAGCCTGAGAACTTCTTACTTGGTCAACCATCAACAGCACAGGAGAAGAAATTGTTTCTTGTTGATCTTGGCTTAGGTGATAAAACTGCTACTCTTAACTTCAAATGAGGGTCGATTTAAATATGCCTTTCATTCTAAAAAAATGTCTTTTATATGATTTATTTTCTGTTAATGAATATGCAGCAACAAGATGGAAAGATACTACAAGTGGTAGCATGTTGATTATGATCAATGTCCAGATGTCTTCAGGCATGGCTACACATTATCCTTCTAGTATATCTCACTACAAGAATTTGCATTTTTTTAGCTTGATCTATTGAATGCTCCATGTTTCTTTCTCTGCTAAAGCACTACCTGGTCTTCATCTATTTCTTGGTCTGTTAATACCCTGTTGTTTCCTTCTACTGCTAATGTTGCTGTCTTTGCTAAAGCTGCTACCTGGTATTCCTATCTATTTCAGCTTCAAAAATAAGACATACTAAAGGATGATCTATATATTAATGAGTGTGTTGATGGTTCTTACTACTTTTATTGAGGAACACATAATTTTTTATACAAAGCATGAGTTCATCTGGGATCTGTTTGCTACAAATAACTAAAGGGAATCAAGTTGAAGTTGCTATAGTTGTATAAGAAAATTTGTATGAGTTCCTCTATGTTGTTGCCACTCAACACCCAGTACAACATAGAGAAAATAATGCATTTATATTCTTAGATACAAGTACGTACATTGTCCCCTTTAGGAAACTCAGTGGTCTTCACAACCTTGAGGCAATAGAACTAAGGCCCGGGTCAATAGTGTTGAATGACAATATTGTCATATAATTTTCCATTTGAAGTTTTATGATTAATTAAATTTTCTCCCATGTAGTTCATTCTCTCTTTATGGTATTTTCTTATGCATCTTTATCTTTACCAACAATCCAAAAAATTAATTTGGCAGGCTCACCGAAAAATAGACAGGGTAAGACGCATGGTGTTAACCCGAGAAGCAAGGCATTTCACAAGATGATTGGGAGTACATATTGTTCGGGTTTGGACAACAAATGAAAATTTTAAGGTATATTTTTCTATTTCTCACATTTTGTATAATGTTATTTGAGTCTTTTATGTATCCGCCATTTAGAACATGAACTCATTCACAGTTGGACTGTGTCATTGGAGCACTCTATTTTGATGATGTGTTTGCTTCTTCTTTTTATTATTTCTCAATACTGAAATACTTTGGCACATGCAATTAGTTGTTAAAGATATATCTTGTTATAGTTAATTTGAGCAAATTCAATATTTACTCATCTCATATGAACTCTCTTGGTTTGCTCAGGTATGAAGGACAACATGATATTCTACATAACCAGACATTTAACCTTGATCAAGTTACCTTTGCTGCAGAGGGAATTAAAGATGCTCAACAAACTGTATGGACATACAAGCTACTTAAAAATTATTTGTTTCTCAAAAAAGTTTATTAGCTGGTACATTTATCTATGATTTGATCATCAGATGTCAGCTTTAAAGTTTGCTAATAAGGATTTGAAAGGAAAGATGAAAACTGTGAAGAGTCAGGATATAGATGTAATATTTTCTAGCTCCTTGATTATTATGATCATTATTATTTTGTAAAATATGAAAGCACTGAATTTTGTTATTAGAGCATTAGCTAAATCCTATTTTGTTCTCTTGTATGCAGGGCATGTAATATGAAATGAATCAAATGATGGATCTCATGGATGTCAGTAATGAAATACAAGAATCTCTTGGTAGAAGTTATAGTATTCCGGATGACACTGACGAGGAAGACCTCATGGGTGTTGTAGCTAGTGCAATAGTTTCATTATGGTTGACATTTCTCTATTATTTTTATGAACATGTGCAGAGTTTGATGCTTCAGAAGCAGACATGGGAATTGAGACCGAGTTCGATTCTGTTCCATCTTATCTTCAGCCAGATAAGGAATCTGATTTAGATGCAGAACTCAACTTGATTGCAGCTCTAATAGAAAGGCAGAATGCTCATGTGTTTACATCACCTGAGTGATATGGCATCTCAAATTAAATTGCATGATCTGTGAAGCTTGGTGAGTTCTTGTGAATTACATATTGGGCCAAGGTCATTAAAATTTGATAAAAATGGTAGTGTTAACATAAAGACCTGTGAACTCTATAATAAAGAGAGTTACACCCTTGGCATAGGAAAAGAGGAAGTAGAAGATAACTTAGCTTTTTCATGTGGTTACTTTGGCATAATTTTCAGGACCAGCATTGATGCACCATATGAGGGCACATCCTATGGTAAAAATAGAAGCTACTTGCATCATTTTTACTTTCTCCCAAAACAAGGACATTATCATTTAGTTAATCATTGTGCTATAAAGCTTTGACCATTTATGTATGATTTATTGTGATAGATGAGTCACATATTACATAATATCAAGTGCCAGTAAAAATGTCGATTAAATCATGTTACTAACCCAAAATCCTTGAGGAATCTGCTTAGGCCTCCATGTAGACAAAATTATTTGTTATAGGTTTTAGTGGGAAAACGTGATATTTATGTGAATGCTGGAACCAAAATTGTATATCTTGTCGAGGTGTCTTCGTATAAAGTTAATGGCACCTTATGAGTTGAGAATTTAATACCTTTCTTTCAACTAAACAACATAACTCAACGACCTGAATCAATCATATCAGTGTTAGTTGTTAAGATTTTTATTGGAATTGGTATCAATATTGTACTCTAGTTGTTACTTAGTTCATAAAGGCTTCAGAGGTGAGTTCTAGTTAATACATAATGTATTCTGGGGTTTAACTTATACCGAAGTTTGATATACAATTTTCATGGAGTAATCTTACCCGTGTTTATTTCATACGTGGTAACTAAACATATCAAATAAATAATTTTTTTAATTTCAACTAGTAAAAGTTTAATTTAATTTTTTCTTTTTTGACTGCCAATATCTTCTTCATAGTCACTTCTCTACTAACGTTTCAATACTTAAAATATGTGACTACATGGATGCTGGATCTATGCATGTATCCAACAATACTAGTTATTTCTTTAATTTATCAAATTTCTAGTTTCTATGTATCTAGTTGAATCTGTACCAAATTTACAATCCTACTAGAAAAATTGTCTTATAACTTGTGGAACTTATTTGGTTAGTGTCTAATCTATGTAAGGTTTCTTATCCGAAAGTCATCTGGCACAATTAAAGAGCAACTAGTAGCTATATCTCCGGCACTGGAACAACTATGCCAGAAAAAAGAGGACGTATAACCAAATTTGTTGAAGTCCAATAAAAAATTCAGAAGATATGTGGTGAAATTGCTGGTACTTTTAAGATTGGTGAGAAGTCGACGACACCAGCATTGGATGAGGATGATTTGTCACTGAAAAGGCTAGGTGAGTTCCAGTCGCAGCTCAAAGAACTTCAGAAAGAAAAGGTTTGTTCTTGTTACAAGTAAGAAACTTTCCTTTGCCAAACCACAATATTCTAATGTTGCAATGCTCATTTGGCAGAGTGATAGACTGAATAAGGTCCTTGACTTCGTAAGTACTATCCATGATCTCTGTGCTGTCATAGGAATGTATTTCTTTAGTACTATAATTGAAGTTCACCCAAGCCTAGATAATTCTGTTGGCGTGCAATCCAATAGCATTAGTAATGAAACATTGTCAAAACTTGCAAGGACAGACTTAACACTCAAAGAAAGATAAAAAGATGATACTGCAAAAGGTAGTTCCGGCACTCAAGCTTTATATTTTCAGTTGTTTATTCATTTACTGATTTTGTTTAACTTTTTTTCCATCTCGGTATTTAGATATGTGGTTTCTTCCATACATCAATTGATGTGTAAATGCTACACTGTTCTGGTCTGTCATATATTTACAAAATCACCAGATCCTTTTGGCAATTTTAAAATTTTAACATACAAAATCAAAACCAACATCTCTTTCCTTAAGTACTCATGATTGGCTTCTCAAAACTGGTTTTGCCATTCATTCCTCTCAATGGTTGCACCACAATCCAACGACAACTTTTCTGTACGTTGGGCCAACACTTTTTACTGCTAGATAGACACAATTTAGACTCTGGTTGCATTGCAGCTCACTACATAAGTTGGGATACTGTTGCGCATAGCCAGCTAAAAAAATTATGATTAATCATAATAAAATCAAGGGATACCTGGATTGTGTGTTTGTAGATGCCGTAAGCACCTAAATTTCTGCCATTTTTTGTAGCTTGAGTTGCAATTCATTTTCCCATACCTGCAATAGGCAGATCAGGTATTTGTAATGTTGACATTTAGAATAATGCAACTAAGAGGATAATACAGACTTTACAGGGACATAGGCAAATATTTCGATAGTATACTTATACCATTTACTGCAACGAGGGCTGGCATAACAACCTCGGCCTGCCAACTAAGAATAATGGTTATCGGGTATTAGTTTGATATGAATCTGGTCATCCAGTGGGTTTACTTATAATGACTCGAAAAAATCTCTCCAAATTTCTTTTGATTTATAAAATATATACCTGAATTTGTTTTGAATCTGGTTATAGGGTCTGAATAGTACATATGAATCATAGTTCAAATATTTCTTTTCTTCATCTACTTTATGTATTTTGTTCTCATTATGCTCGATAATGTGTCTTTTCTTGATTACCAGGTGTAATTTCTATTTTCTTTATGGTGTAATTGGTTTAAGGTCTTGAATTGATGATTGGTGTGCTATTATTGGCCCCACATGTGAATCATGGAGCTAGGTTCTGGAAACTCCATTCCACATGATACAATAGCTGCCTTTTTATACTATAAGAAGGCTATTTGTTGGCAAAAAGTGGAGACTGATATATAGAGTAAACATTTTGTTAGGGAAAATATGGAGAAATAATTATATCATCTGAATCATAGTAACTGCTCGAATATCCAAGGAGTTGGAAAATTGATTGGGTTTTCGATTGTTCATGATCCAACTGATATGCAATACACACAAAAAAGGGTTCGTATTGGGTGACCTAGCATAGCGTGTCAGAAACATTTTAAATTCGGCTGCTGCCATCTATACATCGTTTAATTAAAATATACATCTTTAAACTTCAGGATATAATTATGGTGTCTGCTCCTACAGCACAATATTATTCAAGTTTGATGCTCATAAACCTTACCCTCTTTTGTTTAGATTTTCTTTCTCTTGGCTATTTGGGTTCTGAGGTTGAAGTTTTATACTAGGTATGTATGCAATTATAATTAGTATAAGCATATTATTTTAGTTATACTGGTTATGTTATTCATCAAGGATAAAGTATTTTCATTTATTCAGTCTCATCTTTCATGTATAAGAGATGATGCAAGTTCCATAACCAAAGTATGCATTACCTTAGCCATGTAAAGCCCAAAAACATGGAAGAACTATTAACCAATGCAACTCCAGTTAAATAATGGTATAAGGACCAATGTAGATAACTCCAAGCATAATTTTGGCTTCTAATGAGCATGCATTGATGTCTTCACTATCCAGAAATATCTTATTTATATGTTCAATTCTTGTTGTGATATATGTATTGATCACTCAACTTTCAGGTGGTTGCCTGCATACTTCAAGACACTACATCTAGAAAATTAATGTGGCAGATAAGGTATGAGTCATATATTACTTGTTCTCTGTCATTTTCAATATGCATATCATACCTTTTTTTTACAAAATATCAGTTCATTATTGTGCTATTCTTTTCCTCATTTGTCAATATACTCTGTAGAATGAATACTTATCTTGAACTTAATTCAAGTTGTTTCCCCCCTTACATAAGGTGATCGGAGAGTAATCGAAGAGCCATTTAAAACTGAAATAACAATAGACAGTAATTAGAGAGTCATTTGAAATTGAAATGACAATATTCCTGAACCAACTTGGTCTTAGGATGATTTGAGGACGACGTTCGCAAGCGGGTAGTTTTCAAAAATTGTAGCATGCATGATGCATAGTTTTCAAAAATTATAGCATGTATTTTCCAGCTACAAAACGATAACAACAATGGTAGTGGTACTAATAATAACAACGATAATCGTGACCAATGATGGTTAAAATGAACAAGAGTGGCTCATCAAACTGTACTCCACTTTCAATGTCTATGAATAAGTTATAACGATTACATGATAAAGGTGAACTTTTATTTTCCCGTTGCTCAGTGAACAACTAGTGGCAGTTAGTTAAAACGTGCAAGTGTCAATAGTATAGGTCACATATGTATTACTTAAATTCTATTAACTTGACCAATTAGTGTGTGGATTGGCATTTGGTGAAGGAATAAGTAAAATGAGGTCTTGAGCTTGTCTTTGTTTTGGTTCCTTTCCATGCATGTCCTGGGTGTCATGGGGTTAATGACAACCATCAGACATTGGGACAAAACCTCAAGGGATGTCATGGGGTTAATAGAATGGGGTAATGACAACCATCAGACATTTGGTTCCTTCCCATGCTTTGGTTCCTTCCCATGCATGTCCTGGGTGTCATGGGTTAATAGAATTCTCTGTTTTCTCTTTTTCCTGGACCGATTTTTGGAGTTAACTTTTTATATTGTCTGTACAGATTTTAACTTTTATATTAGTTTTTTCTAGCTTGTTACTGTAGTTCTTGCTAGAATAATTGTAGTTCCCATTTAAAATGTTTTCCAATTTTTTTCATCTTCACTTAAAGCTTCCTTTTTCACTTGAAGCTTCCTTTGTCACTTGAAGCTTTTTCTGTACATTATTTTTTTCCCAATTTTTTTTGTACGCAGGTCTGTACAGTTTGGAAGAACTGTTAGTAGGTTTGTACAATTTTTTTAAACATTCATAAACTAATGTGGTCTAGTCTGTACAATTTGGAAGAACTTGTCTTTCTTTTCTGGTTGTTCGTGTACAGTTAGCAGGTTGCTAATATATTGGCATATCTTCATTTGCAGGTCCTTCAAAACCATTCTGGATATGCTAAAATGATGGGCGACGATCTTATGATGATAAAAAGTTTGGGTTAATTTTTGGGTTCATGTTGGATATACTAAAAACATGATGTAATGGTGGAGATAATGGGTTCATTTTGTAACTGATGTTGTGGGTATAGTATTTTGGATTTATTTTGGAAAAGGTGGTTAAGGATGCTTAATGGGTTCAGCATTTTTGTATGTAATGGTGGAGACAATGGGTTCATTTTGTAACTGATGTTGTGGGTGATGTATAGTGTTTTGGATTTATTTTGGAAATGGTGGCTAAGGATGCTTAATGTTATGCTTTTTATTGTTTATCAATTGAACATATATAGTTATATATGGATTTTGTTGTCTTCTACTTAATGGTAAAGAATGCTTGATGTTGTTAAACTTTTTTTGTATTGGAGCTCTGATACATGGAGATACATCTGAGGACAAGCTTGACAACGGCCATGATCATATGAATTATGTGTATTTAAATTGTATGTTTTATAGCTGAAAAATACAAATAATAATTTCATAAGTATTAATTTTGGGACGGTTATGTAATTTTCCTAGATATAAACGATATCCTTTTGTAACGCTGGCAAATTTGTTTAGGACGGATGTTATTCGTCACAAACTCTTTTATTTTGGGACCGTTTTGTAAACCGTCGTAAACATATAATAATTCAAACTCTTTTGGTACGGTTAGATTTTTCGACCCTAAAATCAAATTAGGACGGTATTTTCCGTCCTAAAACTTTTTGCCATGCCACCCTAATAGCACTATCATTTACCGTCCTAAAATTCGTCCCAAATTACAATTTAGGACTGATTTGGGTCTTTTTAAGATGGATTTTTGGCGTCCCAGAAAGACACTTTTTTTGTAGTGATTATAACTTCTATTCATACTAAGTCATACCAACATAATCACAATTTTTAAATGGTAACTTTATTTGATCAATCAAAACAACCTTATCACATCATTAGTATATTTTTATTTTATTTCAAAATTTGTGATATTCCAACATTAAACTAAATTTTCAAGTAATCTTATCAGTCATAAAATCATTTTTTTATGAAATTTGATATCCAAATTCATAATTTTTAAAAAAATCAAAATCTAAATAGATTTGTAAATCCTCAATCATAGGACACAATTTAAAATAAAGAAAAAAATTCAAAATTTGTTTTCATAACTTTTAAATATTTTAAACCAAAAATTTAGAAATCATTACTTCTACAAAAAAATTAAATTTTTAATAAACATATTAACCGTAACGTGTACGACTAATTTAAATAATTTCTTCTGCCATAATTAAAATCTAAGATCATTTTCAAACCAATTTATAACTGTTCAAAGGTGTATAATTATAATCCAATAAATCATAAACATCACAACTCGAAAATCAAATCAATTTTATATTTGTTCAAAGTGGTATAGCTATAACCCCATGATTCATAAATATCAAAACTCAAAAATTCAATCAATTTCTTAAATCAATGGTATAAAGATTCTAGATATATATATATTTTATATTATTTTTTTTGGAACAAGGGTGAATTTATTCTTCGCATATAGCAAAAAAGGTATTAAAATACATAATATCACAACATCCCGAGCCCCAAATTATAGTACTATGGGGCCATTACTGATACATCGAATTCTATGTTATGTAGAATTCCAATTGGGGGGATAGTCAAGCCCTCGAAAATGCGTCGGTTCCGCTCCTTCCAGATGTGCCAAACGGACGTGACGAGACGGACTCTGGCTCTTCTGACCCACCCCGGATCCTGGCCTCTGTGATCTCGGATCCAGCTGAGAATGCTCCGGATGTCTCTGTCCACCCCAACTCCTCCTCTCAGCTGCGCGCACTGCTCAGTCCAAATATGTCAGGACATCGAGCATACAAAGAAGAGATGTCCCATAGATTCATCCTCCCCATTACATAGCACACATTTGACATCCGGGATCTGCATCCCAAACCTGAGGAGTCTATCTCTCGTCATCAGTCTACCCCGTAGCAAGCGGTATGCACATAGTTGCATTTTACGTGCAACCTCCTTGCCCCAGATGAAGTCCACCTCCTCAACCCGGTCGTGGTGTGTCCGGACCAAGTCGTAGCAGCTACGAAAGCAGAATAGACCTGACCCGCCCCCCGAACTAGGGCCGGCCCAGCTCCAGGAATCCTCGTACTGGCTAGCGTCAATAGTGATACGGCGAATCTCCTCAGCAAGCTGAGCAGTATACGAATATCCTTCTGGCCTCCACATTTCATCCCTGATGATCCGACTGCATGTAAGTCCCCTGCCCACCTCTCTATCCAGCTGACCTCCCAATATCTCAAGTAAGGATCTGGAACTCAACCAAGGGTCTAGCTATAGGTCGGTAGTCGTCCCATCCTTCATGTTCCTGCAGATAGCTGTCTGGAGCACCGATCGACACCTCAGGATGGCCTTAAATGTGACCGAGAAGTTGTTGTTTATCCTGCAGGCCCAGAAGTTGGTCCTTCGAAGATATCTGTTCGTCATCCAGTCCACCCACAGCGACCCCCCTTGATGAATCTCTGGGCCATCTTCACACAAGCTGTCTTCCTGACCGCATGAAGCGGCCTCAACCCAACTCCTCCTTCCTCCCGAGGCCAACAAAGCTGGTCCCAGGAGATTGCATGCATCCCTTCCCTCCAGATGAAGTCAGCACATATGGCCTCCACTTTCTGAATAGTAGCCGTCGGTATCTGTATAGACTGGAGCCAGAACATCGTGATGCCCGCAATAACCGAACGCACTATCTCAATCCGTCCTCCAAATGATAGACCAGCCGCTTGCCAACCTTCCACTCGCCTCTAAGCAAAATCTACCAAGCTGTGGCAATCCTGCTCTCTGGCATAGTTGACCGTCAGCGGGACCTCCAAGTATTTTACTGGAAGTTTGCCTCTGTCCACTCCCAAAGCGAAGGCTCTCTCCTCCTGCTGAGTACACCGGGAGCTGAAGTAGACTCTGCTTTTCTCCCCATTTAACTGAAGCCCAGAAAGCCGCCCGAACTCCTCCATAATGTCAGAGAGTGCTCTCATTCCCCGCATGAAAGGCTGGAGAAGCACCAATAAGTCGTCAGCAAAGATCAAATGTGAAACAACCGGACTCACCAACCGGAAAAGGGGGACGATCCTCTTGCTATACACTGTCGTATCCATCATACATGTAAAGTACTCCATCACCAAGGTAAAAAGATACAGGAAAAGGGGGTCACCCTGCCTCAACCCCCTGTTGCTCTTGAAGTAGCCATGCGGTGTGCCTTGGATGAGGACAGAGAAAGTAGGAGAGCAGATGCACTCCTTCACCCTCGTAACCCACCTCTCGTCGAACCCCATGGCAAGCATCAAGTGGCACAGGAAGTCCCTGTTGACCATATCATAAGCTTTTCGGAGATTAAGCTTCACAGAAGCCTTCATTCCCCCGGTTTGCTGAACTCCCTCACCATCTCATGGGCAAGCAAGCTGTCCTCCGCGATCGACCGGCCCTTGATGAACGCTGCTTGATTCTGGGACACCAATCCCTGTATAATCCCCTTCATACGCCTGCACATAAGATGAGTGATAATCTTGTAAAAAAATTACAGCAAGCAATGGACTGAAAGTCTGCAAGTGAGGTCGCTCCCTCCTTCTTAGGTACCAGCGTCAAGAATGTGTGGTTCATCTCCTTCAGCAGCCTGCCCTCCACAAAGAACTCCTGCACCACCGTAAGAACCGGGGCCTTACGCACACCCCAGTGTCGCTTAAAGAACCCTGAAGAGAATCCATCCGGCCCGGAAGCTTTGTTGGGATTAGCCTTCATCATAATGTCTTCCACCTCCTCCATCCTCACAGGAGCCAGAAGCAGACTGTTCCCGTGATGGGACACCAGTCTCTTCATGACAAGAGCTGGGAACATGCTCGTATAGTCTGTCTGCTGATATAAGGCAGTGTAAAATCGGACGGCCTTCTCATGTATCTCCACCGGATCCTCCACAAGACGTCCCTCAGCATTCAGTAGCCTGGGTATGATATTTCGGTGCTGGCGGGTATGGATCACATCATAGAAAAATTTGGTGCATCGATCTCCATCTTTGAGCCAAGTATATTTAGCCCTCTGTGCCGCACTAATCTCCTCCTGCATTCTCATGGTGCTGACCTCCTCGATCAGGATTTTCTCCTTAGCCGCCAACTCCCCATTCATAATATCAGCTTGGAGGGCCACCTGAGTGTCCCTAAGTTCGGCTTCCTTATCCGCCAGAGAAGTCCGTAGTCTCGTCATCATCCACCCTCTGATGGCCCGCTTGAGCTGCTTGAGTTTGTGTACCATACGGAACTGGGCCGTGCCATCCCGAAAGTGCTGCATCGCTTCCGTAACCACCTCCTCATAACCAGCCGACAGATACCAGCTGTTGTTATATCGAAACGGCCTCGCCCAAAAAGTGGGTCTCACACAGAGGCCTACCCGGATGGGAGAATGGTCGCTAGTACCCGCCGCAAGACCTTCCGCCATCGAGTTCGAAAAGCATCTGAACCACTCACTATTGTCCAAGGCCCGATCCAACTGACAAGCAATTCGATTATGAGTAGCCTTGTTGTGCCAGGTCCAAATGTGTCCAGCACGCTCCAGCCCTCGCATCCCAGACATAAGCAAACACCTCTGGAAGTCATATAGGATCGAGTCCGAAACAGGACGACCTCCCTCCTTCTCGTGATGAAGCAACATAGCATTGAAGTCCCCCATAATGAGCAGGGGAAGATGCAAGTTGTTTGCCATGTGACCCAGATGCACAATGTCTTTACATAAAGCCTTCCGGAGTCTTCGGTTATTGTGCCCATATACAGCACCCAGGATGAAACGGAACCCACCTTTGTTTTCGAAAGTAATACCGATGAGTTGTTCTGACTTATGAATTTGCACCCCCTTCCAGCTACCTTTGTTCCACCTAACCCAAATTCTTGCCATACCATAAAGATCTAAGTTGGGAATGTGGTCCCAGCTTGCCGGAGTCCTACGCGAGAGCATAGCGGCCCCTCTTATCTTCGTCTCCAGTAGGATAGCAATGTCACACGCCTCTCTCCTCAGAACCCCTCCAATCTCCCTCCATCGTCCAATGGAACACCCCCCTAATGTTCCATGCAAGGACCGACATCTAAATAAAAGATGAGGGGTCCCCCTGGAACTCATCTGGATCGACACTCGAGGGAAGTGTCTCATCCGCCTGATCAATGACCGCATCTACCATGGAGGAAGGAGCAAGATGCGCCTGAATCCTGCTAAGAGTAAGAGTCCAGTCAGGATTGTCATCGGTCTGGTCATCCCTATCCCGCGCCTGAAGGATATCATCCAGCATGGCCGGGGCGTATCTCTTCCTTCTACTGTATACCATAATTGCCGAAGCGGCCTCCACCATCATCTGACCACTAGTAACCGCACTCATACCCCTGGTCACCATAGTCCTCTATGGCCTGAACGGAACCAATGCACCCTGTATGCTCTCCTGTCTCTGCGGTGGTCCTGTCTCCAGCCTCCTATCAACCTCCATCACTGTGTCCTCCTCCATATGTCTATCTGGTGCCGTCACCCCAAGCGGGTGACTGGCAGCCGTCTCCTCCCCAGGTGCCTCCGTCTGAACCATCTTCGTCCCAGGTGCCTCCGTCTGAGCCGCATACGGCCTAGCTGTCTCCTTCCCTTTGTGTTTGCACGTACTGGTGTGTGCACAAAGCACTCGCAGTAAAAACACATGGGTGGGACCCAATCATACTCCACTGACTGTGTCAGAACCTCTCCAGACGGTACCTGATACTCAAGCATGCTCGGTAGCTCTGAGCCCGCCTTGATCTCCACGAAGACCCTGGCATACATCAGTCTGGTACGGAAAGCAGTGGCCTCATCTGCTTTGATCGGCTTCCCCACGAGGCTGGCGAGTCTCATGAGAAGAGGAATGCTCCAATATTTTACTGGGAACTCTGGGAATCGGATCCAGACGGGGATGGCATTCAACACCTCCTTCTCACACCTCAGCTCCGGGGACCATTCCTTCAGAATAATGAGTCTTCCATCAAACAACCATGGCCCCCCTGTAGAATCCTGGCCACATCCTCCGCCAGCCCAAACTTGACATAATAAAACCCATTCTCCCGGGAGAAGAATTCCATGTTGCCTTTGGGTCTCCAAACTCTCTCCGCATAACCCCGGATTTGGCCATAGAATGGCTTGTTCCCTAACACATATATCACTAATATGTTCTTCCAGAAGTCAGAAACCTCTGCTATTTCCTCTGCAGGGAAGTATGCCCTGAGTCCTCCTCCAACCGCCATCGGGGTAACATATTCTATCGACAGCGGGCTTTTTGACTCTACTGGAGTGCACACCTCCTTCCACGACCGAGGCCTCTGCTCCTCAGAGGAGGTCCTGGTTGGAGGGGTCGCAGCGCCCGGGCCCTGCCTACCAGTATCAATAATAATACCCTTCGCCTTCACAGCCGTCGTAGCCTTTGGTCACCATCCAGGCACAGTACGAACTGAACCCCCCCTCGACGATGTGGATCAACAGTGCCTCTAGGAGGCCGACTCCCCAGAGTCCCTTGGTTCTGGGTCCCTCGTCGTCCGGTGGTCCGTCTTCTCACCACCGTCTGCCAGCCGGCCTATCCAGTCCCATCTACCTCCGGCATAGTACCCGACCCGAATTCAAAAACCGAAGTTGTGGCACCCGGCATTCCCCCTCCTTTGCCGTGTCCCCCGTTCAGCCCCATACCACCTCGAGGAAAGCCTCCACCCGTGACCGAACCCCCGCACGGGGGGGTCCCGCCGCCCGACCCCCCTCCTGGGCGGGTCCCGCCGCCCGACCCCCATCCTAGAAGGGGTCCCTGCGACCCACCGCAGCTGTCTCCCGAACCCCCCCGGCCTGGGGGGGTTCCTTTTCCGCCGCCACCACCTAGGAGCAGCCGTCCAGCCCCCCTCTTCCCACCCTTTCGTCGGACGCCACCATCGAGGGGGTCAGGGGGACGGGGGGTGCCATCGCCGTCGGGGTTTCAACCCTAGCAGAGCCCGCTGTCGCCATATATATATATATATATATATATATATATATATATATATATATATATATATATATATATATATATATATATTTCTTCCTTCCTGCAGTATCAATCCTATGGTGTTTACTATTTAGAAATCTCAAGATTAAAACTTTCCTTGGTAATATCCTACTTTACAAATTACTAATCATTAAATCACACTTAAAAAAAGTCTTTTTTAACTCACTTGGAGTCTTGAATGTATTCCAATTGCCAATATAACCATTTTAGCCATGTGTTTGACCTATAAGCATATACTAGTGTAGTCATCTTCCTAGTTGACACTAAGCACGAAAATAAGAATCAACGGTAGAAAGGAATCAAGCAAGATGCAATTCAATAAAGTCGAACGAGAGTTCAGAATTTGAAGCCAAGGGAAGAGGTCAAGCTATATGGATGAGATTTCTAGATTCTAATCCGATATTGCAGGCTCACATCGGTACAGTAACCTAACCAAAATGACAAACTCGACCTGCATGGGTCACCACAAAAATATGTAACGCCCTAGTCCCAAAATACGTAGGACTAGGGACGTAGACATGCCAGCCGTATAATAAATATACGTAAGCTGTAATATGTAGTAGAACCATGACTAATCTCATCCACACAAAATCTAAGAATGAAAGATATCATATAATCTATGAATTGTCATTGGTACATGTAGTTGGGCGGAGACAAATCCACTACCAACTATGAAAAGAAATATATGATATACAAAAGAATAATTTTGCCGAGCGAAGCGTAGACGATCAAAGTGCAATCATCCTCGAAGACATAGAGATGATCATGGCCACGGCTAGAACACCTGCGAAAGACAAGAGCACACACCTGGAGAGATAACCAGGTCCTCAGAGGGACGTAACAAGATACAAGAAGAACATGCCATAAATACTGAATACAAAATATGCCACAAAGAAAATAAGTGACAAGACAACAATAAGGTAATCTAACCGTACTACTGTGTTCATACAGTTAAGAACAAACCTCCAACGCATGGGTATCTGGCTCAGTAGCAATAATCTCAGGTATGGTCCCATCAGGATACCAGGGACCTCAAAGCATAACATTTCTCGAACGTCAGAGGCCAGCAAGATCAGTAATAGAAAAGTGCATAAGGACCCATACGTTAAGGAACTGTTCTTTCCATCCAATGCCTAACAGAGTCACATCCATGTCTCATATACCTCTACTAACTGCTAAGTCACCTAACATGCCTCTATTAGCAGTTAGCCCTAACGCATGCACATGGGGGATCAGTCCATATACAAGGACCCCTACATGCTACTCATCTCACACATCCTCGTGGTACAACTGTGTCGAGGCATATACAATACACTAAAAATGGTAGTCCCCTAACTCTAGGTTCATATGCAATCAAAGGATAGTAACAAAGTAACTAATAATCACTGAGCATGTAGTAAATCAAGAACTGTAATAACTGAAAATAATGTACAGTGATATGTAATAGAATGCAGACTGACTGTAAACAGTATAATGGTAAGGTATCTTGCCTGGTGTTGTCGTCCGGTGGTGCGATATTCTGTCATGTTCAAATAGTCCAATAGCCGTGGTCGATGTATAGGAGTCCGAGGTTGCGAGAAAATAGGCAAGCATGATAAGTCATGAGTAATGAGGATAATTGGAAGAATTTGTGGAGTAGGCAAATATACAAATTCTTAGAAATATTTATATTATTTTAAAAACATGTTTACTTTGTAAAAATTCATTTACGGAAATACTTTGAAAATATGTATATATAATAATTTTGAAAATTATATCTTATTAGTCAAAATACTCTAAGTTGTAAAATATGATTAAGGTGGAAACTAAATTTCATAATATGAATTACTTCTAAATCATTTAGACCGAAAAGTATAACTGGTCAAATATATGTACATATAATTCGAAAAGAATATTTTAGTGTTTTAAAAAATTAAGTTGAAATTTGCTAGAAAATATTTGTTCAATTAAAATAATAGTAATAATAATAATGTATACATATATTATCAATATATCCAATAAATAATAATAATAATAATAATAAAGCTAATAATAACTAATAATAATGATAATAATAATATATAATAATAATAATAATAATAATAATAATAATAATAATAATAATAACAGTAATATTAATACTAATAATAATAATAATTTTAATAATAATAATGGAATAATAATAATAATATTTAATATTTAATCATAACAGCACATTTCTTAAAGAAAGGAAGAAAAGGGTTGAGAGAGAGAGAATTAGGAAAGTAGAGATCGGGAGGGGGAAGAGAGAGAAAGGTTTTTCGTAAGGCTCACCGGTACGGAGGCGGAGGCGGAGAGGCAGCGGCAAGGAGGCACGGAGACGACGCTCGGCGAAGAGGCGCGCTCGCCAGGCGCGACGGTTCTGGGGCATATCACGGCGGTCCGGAGTGCCGCCGTGGAGCTTCGTCGACGGTGGCAGCTCACGGGGCACGTGCGGCCACGTCGCCAACGGCGGATTGGGTCACCTGCGATGCACGGAGGATCAGCTCCAGGAATGCGAGCTCCGCGGGGGTCGAGACACTCTGATCCGAGGCGATGGCTTGGATCCTGTCGGGAAGTGCGACGAGGCACTCGTCCGCGCTGGGCTGGGACACGAGCGGACGACGGCAGCTGCTTCAGGCATTGTTGGCTACTGTGGTGGCTGCGGCCTCGTCGACTGGAGGTAAGTGTGGTGGTGGTGGATTTAATTTTTTTTCTTCATGATTTGGGGATGGTGATGTCTGGGTGGTGGTGATGGTAGACTCTAGGGTTTGCGGTGAGCGCAGCCGGGGTGGCACCAGCGTTGGACGTGGTTGTGGTGGTGGTGGATTTTGGTGATGGTGGTGGTGGTTGGTTACAGTGGTGGTGGCTGATGATAGTGATGGAGTTGTGTGAGGGGAGGCCGGGGTGGCTGGCTTAGCCGGAGTGGCCGGAGTGGATAGCCGGGGTATGGTGGTCGGGGCTTGTGGCCACTGGTTCAGGTGGCGGTGGTTTCGGGATTGGGTGTCCGGGAACATGGGTGATGGGGAAGGTTATAGCGGCGGTGGTGGCTGAGGTTGCTCTGGAGGTGGTGGTTTTGATGCCGATCGATTGGCTAAGGTGGGGATGTTGTTGGAGTACGACAGTCGTAGGGGATGGTGATGGCAATGGACGAAATCTGTGGTGGTGTTGCAGACGATAGGAAAAAGGAGCGGGAGTATTAGGTTTAGGATTTATTGGTGTCGGGGTTGTCGACATGGAAAATATATATATATATATAATGATGGAATAAGAAGTTGGACACTGACACGATGTACGTATGTTGTGGAGGATTATGGATGAGTACCTCTCCTTTTATAGGAGGTGGGAATTCCCAGTTAGATAAGGAATGGATTGTTTAAACTCTCCCGTAGATAATTTACAACTTAATTTAAAAAAAAAATTACACAAATCATTAATATCTTTTCTAGTTTTAAACTAGAAAATCTTATATTTAATACAAAAACTATTTTAAAAATTATCCGATAAAATCCAATATCGATTTAATCTATAATAAACTAATTTAGAATTATATTTATAAAACTTGTAAAAATAATTTAATATTAATTTCAAAAATTACAATATATACATGATTTTACATTCATGCAACTCGTATGTAAAATAATATTTATATAAAATTTTATTTTTTTAAATATCACTTGTATTTGCAAAAAACGCTAAATGTCCTTTCTATTATAAATAAATAGATTTTTGGATTTTTTTTTTCAAAAGCGATCTTTGTGCAGCCTTTTAGCAAAATAAATAAATAAATATTTATCATTTTGTATTTAAAAGCTATATTATTATATAGTAAAAACGTTTTCTAAAAATATGTACCTCGTCCATATTCGCACTCGACGAGATAATACGAGTCGTAAACTCGCGCGTGACGATAATTGTAACTTGTATGTGACGTACGATCCGAAGTAAAAAAAACCATTTCCAAATTATTTTTAAAAATCACAGCAGAAATTTAGGGGTTTTACAAATATGTACCACAGTCAACCGCCAATTAATACACGTACATGAAAAAGCTCAAGAAGAAATGCTTGCAAATACTAAGCTAGTATAGCATAAGGTCCCTGACCCCTTTCGGGCCCCGCGTCTCCTTGGTCCCTGACCCCTTTCGGGCCACGCGCCTCCCTTGGGCCGCGTGGACTCCTCCCGTCCGTTGTATTTTCGTTCGAATTTTGGATCAGGGTCAGCCGCTTGTGGGACCCGGTCCTAATACTGTTTCCTTTTTCAATAAAAACTTATTTTTCCAAAAAAAGAAAAAGAAAAAAAAATAAAAAAGAAAAAGAAAAAATATATATATAGAGAGAGAGAGAGAGGAAGGATCCGCATCCCCTTATTTTTTTCTATCTCCAAGCATCCCCATGTTATCCACCGTTGGATGTTGTTTAAGTCATCTAATCTTAACAGTTGATTTGAACCATTCAAATCAATAGTTAAGTTTATATGACTTAAAAAACATTCAACGGTTGTAAACATGGAGATGTTTGGGGATGCAAAAAATGAGGAAATGCGAATCCCTCCTCCTCATATATATATATATATATATATAGATATATATATATATATATATATATATATATATATATATATATATATATATATATATATATATATATATATATATATTAGGGTTAGAAAATAGTTTAACTTATATTATATATTATAATGTTATTCGAATAAACTAATAATGTTAATATAATTAATATCTTTGATAATTATATTTATTAGGCTTTGGAAATATTTTGGATTGGACCGGATTGGTGATTGCGAACTTAACATAGTATCAGACGTGAATCTAGGCAAGTATACCTTGCCAAGTATTTTAATAATTCTTTCTCTAATATTATTATGTGTTTTCATTAGTAGTCGTAGTTGCTTACAAATATAGAATTGTTACTTACTATATTTTGTTGACACGAATTTGGACTCATGACATAGATCATTCACATTCATGCTAGGCATAACAATGTTACAAGTTACTTATTATAATAGTATTTTCTGATTCAACTTACGAAGCGTTTGAGGATTTAGCCCTTGAGCTACTCGAGTCGCTCGAAGCACTTTCTCCGTTCCCAGCCGTAGCTTTTCCGACTTCTGGAATTAAAAGGCAACTCGCATTAGCCTCAGAAAATATTACGAACTTATTGTATAGAACAACTCATCTCATCAACACGAGGTCAAGGATTCGAGACTCAAAACAGAAGGCCAAAGGACGTAAAGCCGTGCTCTAATACCATTATGTCACGTCCCGATTCTGCATAATCGATAGTCATCCCCTGGGCGTGATGCCATGTGAAACTAAATTACGCTCACACAAGGCACATTCATAAGGTTATCCGAAATACAACAACAAAGAGGTTACGAAGAAATTGAACAACACATTTGATACAGAAGAAAACTTTTCTTTCATTGATAATAAACTTATTTATAAGACTCGATTACAAAAGATGTCGTGCGTGCTTACAAACTGACTCAGATAAGATAGTCATTCCATACATTTACATCCCTTTATACATGTAGGCACCCTGATTTTTGAAGATTTTTTAATTTATTTTTATATGATATTTATATATTTTAAACCCTATTTTACTTTAATTATGGCTATATAAGCACTTTGCAAATAGCTTTGATTTTTGAAGCACAATATTGACCAATTCCTCGAAACGAATTCTATATTCGTGTTCTAGACGAGTGCATCTTCATTTTGGTATATCATATCCCACTTAAGCATGTTCTCTTACAGTACATATTTCTTGCACCACTTTGGGGTAAAAATAGTCATTTTATCTTTCGTCGTAATTTCGATATATTTTTCCAACTCCAATTTAAGGCCCAAATCCGATCGAAATTTTTTAACCCAACATATAGTTTTGACCTATTTTGAGCCTACTACACACATGCTAATGGTGTGCCGCTTAATTGTGTTCTCATGTGTTATTTATTTTTAAGTGGCACACAAGTCAAAACTATAGACATATTAGGCTCAAATGGATCACAAAAATTTCACCAACCCAAAACTAGTCCAATTAGGGACCCATGGAGCCTATTCTAGGGTACCCTAATATATTAGACATATTTTAGATTAATTTATATGAATTAATGTATGACCACATTAATTCAAATTTAATTTGAACCAACTTCATAACAACTTTCCTAATTTCGACTCGATTTAAATCCATTTGGACATATCTTTGTATATCTTTTAAACTAAACAACCAAATCTCACCAAACTAAATCCTAATCAATTCCAACACTCTAAACTTGGATTACCTATATTCTAAAGTCCTATTTTCTGTCTACCAGCCCCTATTCCTCACGTAAACCGAGTGCCCCTCCTATTTATTTTTTATTTTTGCACTTTCTTTCCACCCGACAAAAACTCATCACCCCAACCTCTTTCAACGCTTCTACCACCTCAAATGCCTTCCCAGGACCTTTCCCTAACACTTCAGCACCTCCTCAAGCCACCATACAGTCGTAGAAAGTCAGCACAATGCACGAAAGGCACCCGAAGTCGATCGCACTTGTGCTGAATTTGTCACAACAAGTACGTTGTTTTGCATCTAAGGTTTCGTGTACTTCCTGACATTATCGTTTCGTGAAACCAAAACTAATAGAAGTATCTATGTCAATTTTTATGTCCAATTGGCCATCCAAACAGTTCCAAACGGTTTGTTCCGGGCATCCAGTCTATGAAAATATGTCCAGAATAGACCAATTCTATTGTGTACAAGTTTTCGGCCACTTAAGAAAATATATTTTCTAAGATTTCCAAAGCATATACATTTGCAGCGTCTTGATTCAGTTTATTATTTATTAAAAATTGGGACATTTTGCCGTAATGTTGGAACACCGAAAACTTATAGATTCTATGTGTCATATGCTTCGAAACTTCATGAGACTTGTCCAAAATAAATTTTTTGCATGTTTTGATAAGAAAAATATATTTTTACATATTTTATACTATTTTTCCAGAATAAATATTTATAGAAAATTTGTCGTTTCGGGAGCCAAACTATGGAACAAGTCTAAGTATATTGGTGTAGAATCAATACAAAAATTTTATACATATTTCCTATGAATAAAATATATTAAATATTATTATAGAATATTTATAATTATTTTTCCAGAATTAAATCAGATATTTTTATGTTATTAAAATATTACTTTATCATATAGATTTAACTATATATGCTAGATTGATATGATAGTTTGATACTAGTTTTCTTATAAATAATGTAGTCTAATTTTATTATAATTAGTTTAGTATATTTTCAGAAATAAATATTATATGTTTACTTTATAAAACTATTATTTTATATTATTAATTTGATACCATATATAATGGATCGGGTCATATATATAGTAAGTGCTAGTTCCATAGATTAAGTCTAGTAGAGACTATATATAGTAAGTCTATAAATAGTATATGTTAAGGCATAGATATCATATTGATAGATCGAATTATTTATTCTAGGAGTGCATGACCGGCTTAGCGAGGATCTCTGAGTCGGACCGTCATATTCGCAATTGAAAGTTGCAGGCAAGTATACCTTGCCAACTTGTGCAGTATAGTTTATATGCATGTTCTCTACTTTCCTGTTGTTTATTTTCCCTCATACTTTTATATTCATGTTGCTTTACCTGTTTCTAATTTACTTTATTTTGTTTTCACTTACATGCATGTACCTAATTTTGATTCTATTTTTATTATCTGTTATATTGGTTTTCGTGTTCACATGGGTCTCATAGTAGAGTTATCCAATCCTACACTACTATTCCCTTGACTTGACATGACTTGAGTTTGACTTGACTTGTAATATTATATAGATTGTGAGTGCTTACTTTGACTACAGTCTATATGATTGACTTGACCTTGATATTAAAATTGGCTACTTGATCATCTCGATTGGGAGTGATTGCCTCGACTATAATTGGGATACTATAGATTGGGATTGCTTGCCTTGACTACAGTCTATAGGTTTTACCTGACTTATTGTTAGCAATGTCTAGTATGGCATGTCGTGTCTTAGTTTCCATGTGTCCTACTTTTCTTGTCTTAGTCTCCATGTGTCTTAGTTGATTCTTTCACGACTACTTCTTATTTGCCCTGCATATTTTATACTGCTACATTCGGCTTGTGTTTATGTATCTTGTTAGTCCCCTAAGCACCTGATGATCTCTCCAAATATTCGCTGAGACTGCTAGAATAGAAGGGAGATTGGTGGATGATTGCATCTCTAGGATTCAGGTATTGCTAGTGGTAATTTTATCGTTCTTTTATCTTTTATATTTTATAATGACATCTTCAGCTATATAGTCTAGTTTTACAAGCTTTATTTTTTATTATGAGCTTATTCGGATGATTGTATTAACATCTAGCCAACTTTATTACAAATTGTCTATTTTTGTATTTATATTGAAGTGGTATCAGTTTATTATTGTTTGATCAATATTAATGCATTGGTTCCCACTTGAGATTATTATATATGGATTGAGATATAGTCAACTTGCCATTTTAGACCTTAATTATATTAGACAGCTTACATGCATTACTTGAGGGTTCCATAGATTGGATTCACCCTTGAATATGTACCTGCTGGCCATGTCACGTGCTAGCCCCATGACTTTTGGGACTGGGGCGTAACAATACATAAGCATCATGGACCTAGGATTGGAGAGAGTTGATGAGACATGGCGCGGTCTTGATCGAAGTCTTCAAAATATTAGAGATTTGCCTTCACACGCTAGTAAGGCTTTAAAAAGTTACAAGCGTCGCCTACAGTTTATAGGTACGCTTTCTTGGTTCTGAGCACCTGATGAGGGCGAGGATCAGTACATTGCTGTGTACTGGTGGGTGGTTAATTAAATTTCATGCTCTCATTTGGTTCAAGAAGTTATGTGAAGTAGGCATATATAATTGGTGAACTTTCTAGCCATCATAATCAATTTATGCAAGCATTTTATAGGCACAATTTAAAGTAACTACAATTATTCTTACCCCCGATTGAGCGTCCTTTGCAGTATAACTTACCATGTTCTTTCCTTTCAGATTTATATCAGTAATTAAAACAGTGTGTAGGTGGGGGTCACTTGCAATTCAAGCCATCGTGGACGTATAGCTTGGTCGAGATGGCGACCCTTTCAGCACAGGTAGCTAATTCCGTTGAAAGTTTCGAATGACCCATGCTAGCATCCAACACAGCTATCTTGCATTCCTTCTAGGTCGAATCGGCCCCGTGGACCCTGGTTATCGTTCGAGGAAGCTACACCTTGTGCACAAGTTGTCTATGACCATGTTAGACTGTCACGATCCGTGTAGTGCCCCGTCCCGCAAAGTCAATCGGAGAACTTGCCTCATCTTAGCACAGGTAGGATAGTTTCGGTGAACTTGCCTCATCTTAGCCTTCACTTAATAACTCGCATGTTTTCAACTTGCACAAGTAGGCTAATATAAAAGCTACGAACGCACATAGCTAATGGAATAATCCCGACCCGTCGGAATGTCTTAGAACATGGAAAATGGTCCCACGGTCTGCTTAGAAGTCGGCTCAGCGTGCTTTCAAATGACACTCGATCGTTCGATCCCATGGCTTGGGAGAAGGACGTTGTCTTAAGTTGTTAAGTTGCCCCGACACTTGAAATAGCCTAAGTCATAGGCGTCGCCCGCATGAATGCTTGAAAATCATGCACAGTCCCGTCGTTTTGTCCCAACACTTGAATTAGCCTAAGTCATAGGCGTCGCCCGCATGAATGCTCGATAAAGCATGCTCGATCCTGTCCTGCAAGTCTTGGCATAGCCTTCGCACGTCCCGAAAGTTAAGTCGTCTTGCACGGCTTGTTGGCTTAAGTCTAGGCACTCGAGAACTTGGTTGTTCAAGTCGAACGCATGCACGACATGTTCCTCTCGATGCATAGCTCAGTGTAGCCTTTGCTCGTCGACTCGTTGCCCGAATAAGTAGACGAGAGTTGTGCTGGGCTATCGAAGCCATTTCTAGCACTGTCCCGCTCTATCTGCAGTTGTCAAGTTGTGTAGTCCCTTGAGAACAAGGCTCGTCGTATAAGTATATGACTTGAGCGATAGCGTCGCCTATAGAACCAGGTCTGTCTAAGGCACGAGCTACGACCGGTTTAGTGAAAAGCTTGCCACGAACAAAGGAAGTCCACGCGACTTGTTGTCGTCGAGATCGGTCCCACTACTTGGAAGTCTCGCTAAGTCTTGATATGTCCCGCACACGAGATCGGTCCTACGGCTTGGGAGTCTCGCTAAGTCTTTATATGTCCCGCACATGAGATCGGTCCCACGGCTTGGGAGTCTCGTTAAGTCTCGAAAGAGTTAAAGGAAAGCATGGTCATGTTAAGAAAGGACTGGTTAGATCGAGTTAAGACTTGCATGGTCATTGGACAACTTGTCGACAAGGTGTAGTCTTCTCGAATGATAGCCGGGGCGCCGGGATCATTCGGCCCGGGGAAAGCGAGTGTGGCTCAAAGTAGGTTGCTGGATAACCGCATGGCAGACTTCGGCGCCTCCGGGCTAGCTACCCGTATAGGGACGATCCGATATCCCACGAGCCAGTCCAAGATAGCTTAACATTGCTAGTGACCACTCATGTAGATGTGTCGGCAATAGCGGCACACCGCGTGTATGCCTTTGGATTGGTTTAGAACTGGAATCATGTCTAGTAGGTAACACAATGTCTGGGCCTAAAATTGGGCTGCAGCATAGGCACCGTGCTTAGCACGATACTTGGCGTCGGGATGTCCATGAGATTGATACTAGGTTTGGCAAGTCTTGTCTAAGTTGGTTCATGAGTCGAATAGAAAGACCGCTAGGCGATAGCATCGATAAAGTCTTGATAAGTTGCGAGGTGCGGCCTCAATCTTGAAGCATATACAAGTCTAAGCAAGGTCTTAAGGCACAAATCAAGTCTAGCGGCACGACCTGCACGAGTCGTCCTATTGACGTCGTTGGCACGAGAATAGTCTTGAGGCACTTGAGTTCAAGTAAAGGTCTTGGCACGGTCGAGTCCCTGTAAGTTTCTCCTCGGCGTAGCACCGTCTCGAATATGTCTAAGATGCGAATAAAGTATGGCACGACCCTGCCGTCCCGAGTTCAAGTTGGGTCAAGTACATGCACGATGAGGCACTTCCTCGATTGAAACACACGTTAGAATTGTAGCACGAACATGTCTTGGCACCTCGGTTTGGTCGGATGTCCTCGTCCTAAAATGAACCCTAAGGCAAGACTAGAAAGACAATCGAAAGGGTTTTAAACTGCACAAAGTAAATAAACGTGTCGGTTTTGTATGGGTGGGCGAGGAGCTCACTCCACCAGTACAGTTGAGTACTGACACCCACACAGTGTTCATGTGCAGGCACAAGTAGAAGCTCGTGGCGCAGAGCTCGCTTGGATGCATCGAGGCACAGAGTTCCTTGGCGATTCGAAGCGTGCGATCGCGTGGATTGAAGACTTATACAGGACGTAATATATGGACATCGCCTTCCGAAGCTTTCGCTGGCTCAAGCATTGTAATCGAGAGATGAGAGAGAGCAGAGTGACTTGTAAATGAGAGAAAAGTGAGCATGAGAGACTTGTAATTTGGCCTTGTGCCCACAAATGTAATCTTGTATTCAATATCAATAAAAGACCTTCTTTTGAATGACTTGTGTTCATGTGTTCTTGTTTCAAATTTTTGCTGCGTATTCAATGTTTCTGCTTGGGACTTCTGTGCGACGACCCCGTCGCCGCCGATGCAATCGGCCGTTATGGAACTGCCTTTCACGAGCGCAATCTAGGCTCGTGCGGTATCACGCCTTAGCGAGGACGATCGCTCCTACGGGAGCAGGACGTGACATAATGGTATCAGAGCACAGCTTTACGTCCTTGGATTTCACATCAATTTTTCAGTTTTGAAGCTCGTCGTTAGAAAATAAATGTGCACTCTCTCTCGAATGTCCCTCGGCATGTCCATACAATAAGTCTAAATATTTTTAAAAGCTCGTACAAGCGTTCACTCGAACGCATCGGTAGGCCTTTGTGCTGAACGGTATCAACTTGACATGAATGAAAACACATGCTAAGTTAACATGTCGCATGCGTTCCTAACTAGTCCTACGATAACCCTAGCAATTGAGCGTGAAACACGGAATATAGCCCACACGGGATGGTTATGCGGCACAACTTAGTCCGCGTGTCGCGCACCTCGACTTTTGGTGCAATCGAGTTACGAGCGATATCAAGTACCGCTCGGTCGGGAACGAAGCTACACTTAGAGTGTCTATCGATAGAAACGCTATCGAGTTAACGCTTAGGCGTACATGGAAGATTGACTTGGATTGCGAGGAAATAGTGCAAACGACTTAGTACGACGCGAGCGATTACGCTAGAGATTCGTCAAACGTATCTGAAAGATGTCTTAGCGAATGATGCGAACGTGATTGTGGGCTAGATCAGATGGCTCGAATCCGAGTGGTGTATGGATTTTCTTGGAAATAATTCGAGCAAAGATTGAGGATTAGAAATAATAACGAGTACATCGGCGAGGCGATGCGATCGCGCAAAGCCTTAGAGCACGTCATGCTTAGTTGGTCGTGACTTCGAATGTCCCGAACGAGCATCTCGTTGGGACAACTTGTGAATAGGCAATGCGATTTAGAAAATTATATCGAATCATGCTCGAAACGATGAATGAAAATGAATGTCTCCATCGAGGAAACTTAGAGGATCGCACGCACGATTTTGGATTGATTCAAATGAAATGTGACTTGAGTTTTGAACAATAATCTTGAAATGAGTTTGAGGAATAGCGATCGAACTTGATCTTGAATATCGAGGAAATTGTGGAATATCCAACTCGGACAATAGCATCAACGCATGACTCAAAATTGGTTGCAAAGGAAGATCGTCAGGTTATGCATATCGTCGATGATATTGAGGCGTATTAAAGATCGATATGCGATAACTCGGGGGTACTCTGACTCGGCGAATGACGATCGTGCAAATGTTATTATTTTGATGGATGCTATACTCGGGATATTGAAACGTGTCGAGGAAAAGATAAACTTGGCTCAAGGATTTTCTAGTTGAACGAATTATGAACGGACTATCGAACCGAGATCTTGGCTTGGATGAAAAATGAAACGTTTGGATTTGCTTCGTCGATAACCACAACTTCGACATTCTTGTCTCATACGAGCGCAACTCCAGCCTCGCACATGTGTCACACTGATTAGGGCGATCACTCCGCGTGCGTGCTGGTATGGTAATTCATACAGCAGGAGTGATTGAACTTGGATGGCATGGCAATCTGATTGCTTCGACTTGTGGTTTAACGCGAAGGTAGACTCGAGAATGAATCAGCGTGTTTGACGGTTGAATTTGAGGATTGAGTAGGTCCAATCCACGTACCGAGAATGAATTAGTCTAAACTCAAACAAGAGTTACGCCCCGATGAGAATAATTATTCTGCGGGAGCGTTGCATGGTGATTCATGAACCACCATGGATAATCGGACTCGCGTGAGATTGGGGTGCAACATATTGTCAAAGCTGGACGACCTCGTGATCGAATACACGAATTGGTTAGAATGGGTGATTTGAATGGATTCAAATACGCGAAACGAATGTATTGATGCGAATAGGTTATCATGCTCGATGTTTAGAAATCTGAGTGACGCAAGCTTGGATAGAAAATCTCGTACTACCGACTTTGGTTTGACCCTAGGATTGGGGTCAGTGTTGGCATTATTATTGGGAAACTATGATTCCAATCCTAACATTGACTTAGCCTCGAAAAGAAATAGCCTAGCGGTTAGGCGAGACGCCATGTTTCAAGTGTTAGCAATCGAAGGATTGATCTTGAGGATTGGTTTGAATGGATATAGTGAATCACGAATATAGGAATACCCCTCACGAGATTCGGCTGACATGCATATATTTTAGGGACGTCGGGTATGTGCACGATGCAACTCGAGTGAGAATGACAAATTCTCTATCACGCGGCTTAGTTGAATGCATGTATTTTGGGGACGTCCGGAATGCGTGCACGATCCAGCCAAGTGATACGATGAGTTCAAGCAAGACTTGAAAAATGGGAGAGTGTCGAGATCTTGAAATCATGTTAACGGAAAGTTTGATAGTCATGAGAGCGTGGCTCGGAATTGAGGAAGCGCATAGGCAGAGTGTGCATGATTAAGTGTTGGCCATAGAAATGGTAGGACGGCTTACCACCAGGAAAGTCTCGAGGACGAGACTTGTTCTGAGTGGTGTATGTTGTAGTGCCCCGTCCCGCAAAGTCAATCGGAGAAATCGAAACGCCGACGGCGTTAGAACTTAGCCTTGCAACGGCTACTTGAAGGCTCGCTCGTCCGAGGCGACTCCTCGCACAGGTGGGTAGTTTCGGTGAACTTGTCTCATCTTAGCCTTCACTTAATAACTCGCATGTTTTCAACTTGCACAAGTAAGCTAATATAAAAGCTACAAATGTACATAGCTAAGGGAATAATCCCGACCCGTCGAAATGTCTAAGAACATGGAAAATGGTCCCACGGTCTGCTTAGAAGTCGACTCAGCGTGCTTTCAAATGACACTCGATCCTTCGATCCCGTGGCTTAGGAGAAGGACGTTGGCTTAAGTTGTTAAGTTGCCCCGACACTTGAAATAGCCTAAGTCATAGGCGTCGCCCGCATGAATGCTTGAAAAGCATGCACGGTCCCGTCGTTTTGTCCCAACACTTGAATTAGCCTAAGTCATAGGCATCGCCCGTATGAATGCTTGATAAAGCATGCTCGGTCCTGTCCCGCAAGGCTTGGCATAGCCTTCGTACGTCCCGCAAGTTAAGTCGTCTTGTACAGCTTTTTGGCTTAAGTCTAGGCACCCGAGAACTTGGTTGTTCAAGTTGAACGCATGCACGGCATGTTTCTCTCGATGCGTAGCTCGACGTAGCCTTTGCTCGTCGACTCATTGCCCGAATAAGTAGACGATAGTTGTGCTGGGCTATCGAAGCCATTTCTAGCACTGTCCCGCTCTATCTGCGGTTGTCAAGTCGCGTAGTCTCTTGAGAACAAGGCTCGTCGTATAAGTATATGACTTGAGCGATAGCGTCGCCTATAGAACTAGGTCTGTCTAAGGCACGAGCTACAGCCGGTTTAGTAAAAAGCTTGCCACGAAGAAAGGAAGTCCACGCGACTTGTTGTCGTCGAGATCGGTCCCGCTACTTGGGAGTCTCGCGAAGTCTTCATATGTCCCGCACGCGAGATCGGTCCCGCGGCTTGGGAGTCTCGCTAAGTCTTGATATGTCCCGCACACGAGATCGGTCTCGCGGCTTGGAAGTCTCGTTAAGTCTCGAGAGAGTTACAGGAAAGCATAGTCATGTTAAAAAAGGACTGGTTAGATCGAGTTGAGACTTGCATGGTCATTGGACAACTTGTCGACAAAGTGTAGTCTTCTCGAATGATAGCCGGGGCACCGGGATCATTCGGCCCGGAGGAAGCGAGTGTGGCTCAAAGTAGGATACTGGATAACCGTATGGGAGAATTCGGCGCCTCCGGGCTAGCTACCCGTGTAGGGACGAACCGATATCCCACGAGCCAGTCCAATATAGCTTGACATTGCTAGTGACCACTCATGTAGATGTGTCGACAATAGCGGCACACCGTGTGTATGCCTTTGGATTGGGTTTAGAACTGGAATCATGTCTAGTCGGTAACACAATGTCTGGGCCTAAGATTGGGCTGCAACATAGGTACCGTGCTTAGCACGATACTTGGCGTCGGGATGTCCATAAGATTGATACTAGTTTTGGCAAGTCTTGTCTAAGTTGGTTTATGAGTCGAATAGAAAGACCGCTAGGCGGTAGCATGGATAAGTCTTGATAAGTTACGAGGCGCGACCTCAATCTTGAAGCATATACAAGTCTAAGCAAGGTCTTAAGGCACAAATAAAGTCTAGCGGCACGACCTGCACGAGTCGTCCTATTGACGTCGTTGGCACGAGAATAGTCTTGAGGCACTTGAGTTCAAGTAAAGGTCTTGGCACGGCCGAGTCCCTGTAAGTTTCTCCTCGACGTAGCATCGTCTCGAATATGTCTAAGATACGAATAGAGTATGGCACGACCATGCCGTCCCGAGTTCAAGTTGGGTCAAGTACATGCACGATGAGGCACTGCCTCGATTGAAACACACGTTGGAATTGTAGCACGAACATGTCTTAGCACCTCGGTTTGGTCGGACGTCTTCGTCCTAAAATGAACCCTAAGGCAAGACTAGAAAGATAATCGAAAGGATTTTAAACTACACAAAGTAAATGAACGTGTCGATTTTGTATGGGTGGGCGAGGAGCTCACTCCACCAGTACAGTTGAGTACTGACACCCACACAGTGTTCATGTGCAGGCACAGGTAGAAGCTCGTGGCGCGGAGCTCGCTTGGATGCGTCGAGGCACGGAGTTTCTTGGCGATTCGAAGCGTGCGGCCGCGTGGATTGAAGACTTATACAGGACGTAATGTATGGACATCGCCTTCCGAAGCTTCCGCTGGCTCAAGCATTGTAATCGAGAGATGAGAGAGAGCAGTGTGACTTGTAAATGAGAGAAAAGTGAGCACGAGAGACTTGTAATTTGGCCTTGCGCCCACAAATGCAATCTTGTATTCAATATCAATAAAAGAGCTTCTTTTGAATGACTTGTGTTTATGTGTTCTTGTTTCAAATTTCTGCTGCGTATTCAATGTTTCTGCTTGGAACTTCTGTGCGACGACCCCGTCGCCGCCGATGCAATCGGCCGTTATGGAACTGCCTTGCACGAGCGCAATCTAGGCTCGTACGACATCACGCCTTAGCGAGGACGATCGCTCCTACGGGAGCGGGACGTGACAATCCGATCCTAAGATACTGGGTCCAGTCGGATAAAGCCCAGTCTGCACCGTTGTGAGATAGTGGCAGTAAGCTGTATCAATCAGCAGCACACCAACACAATATTCTAAACTACGAAAATATAAAGCTTTCATTTAAAACATTTGAAATGTAAACCAAGTGTCTAACTGGAAATAAACACACAAGCAGAAGAGCATTACAACTTGTTTTTATGACAATTTCAGAATCAAGGAAGGAGCTAAACAACCAAGTGCAGCTAGAACTCCAGGGCTCCCTGTCCGAGTTCAACTATCTCCTTGGAACCCAAGTCGGGTCCGTAGAAAGAACTAAAAGCAAGCTTCTCGTCGTCGCAGTCACCTAAAATATTGATCTCTAGTCTGAAGGGGAGCAAGAATATATATATCCATTCCAGCATTTTAATAAAATAACTGAAGATACAAGAAACAGTTTTAGAACATAATTTATGTTTCTAAATAATAATAAAGAGGCAGTAAAGCAGTAAATCTCTGGAAATAATGCTGATGCAGTCTATAACTAACAATAGTATTTTGAGCGTGTAGCATCCCATGGCCGGCTGGGAATGGAGGCAATATGTGTTCTAGTGAACACAATCTGGCTTTAGCCTAAGTGAGATGGGGCTTCAGCTATCCACAATAAGGCAATAAGGGGCTTTGACCACAGGTGCTAACACTACTCTCCAATCCCAAGTCAATGAGTCAATCAAACAATCAATTGGATCCGAGTGGGATCCCGTGAGTCAAGTGTCGATACAATATTTCTAATGATGCAATGTATTTAATTATCAACTAAAATATAAGTTTGAATAATATAAAACTTGCCTTAGTTCCTAGTGTTGCAGGTGACGATAGAAAAATATTCAAGCTAAACAAAACTAGTGGGGTCAGACCCCCAATAGCAAGTAACACAAAGGAAGCCAAACTATGAACTAAAACCAATAATAACTAACATAACAACGGTTATAGACAAAAATAAGTAAATGCGGATGGGACTCATGCACTACCAATGCACTTATCCCGAGAATAGAAAAGATAATAAGCAAAGCAACATGGAGCATGAAGTAATTAATATGTGACATAATGTAAACTGTAGACATATGAATTAAACAGAAGCATGTGAACATGTGATATAAACTGAACAATGTAAGAAAAATGGTACATATGAGCATGTAAGATAATTGAGACATGTGAGCATGTTAGATAACTGGGACATGAGAGCATGTTAGAACTATATAGAATAACAAATGATAAGATGACTTAGGAACTATTTCGGAACCCAAGTTACAATCTGTAAATCAAATAAAGACCGGAGTTGTAACCCTTCTCCTAAACAGAACTTAGTTTCTAATTATTTACCAGCAAAAGTAAGGCGTAAATAATGATGTACTGAAACAAACAAATCTGGACACTAACTAGACAAAACTAGACTAGACTAGACTGGACTCCATACAACAATCACGACCAAGCAATGAGTACGGCTTTTTACATTAGCTAACTAGGGCTATCACAATCCTAATTGCTAACATATGCACTTTTGAGAAATCTGATCCAGTTACCTGCCCTACAGACTACTCGACTGGTCCAGGCCAAAAGAAAACAAGTATAGCAGACACACTGCAGTAAGATACATGTGTCCTAAAGAAGTGCCCCACTCGACGGTGTGTTGGAATAATGCTCATCATGACAGATAGCTCCAAATCTCATGTATATATATATATATATATATATATATATATATATATATATATATATATATATATATATATATATATATGTATATGTATATATATATAAAAGACCGTAAAACAGGGGCTGCAGGTAATTGGGAAAGTCTCCCTCCCAATGATCTAGGTAATCAAGCTAGTTGTTAATCCTTAACATTTTTATTTAGGATTCCGGGTGTGGCATTCCGCAAATCCATCCTAGGCATGATATGCAAGACTGGACAATACAAGAAAGTGCAATATGACAAGCCACAACAAAAAAATATAATAAGTTGGAAGCTAGGAGTGCGATATGACGAGCCACTATAGAGAAATAAGGAGTGCGCCATGACATGCCACTATAATGTAAGTAAGGAAAGACATGTACAAGAGTACACCACGACGGGTCACTATCTAGTAAGTAAAGAAGGCATATAATAAGAATGCGCCACGACGGGCTACAACAAAGAAATACTAGACATGGCATAGACTGTAAAGTACAATAAATCCGAGAAGGCATGTCAATATATATCATAGCATATAAGAAAGAATCGATAGAAAAGATATATCATAGCATGTAAGAAGGAATAAATAAAGTAAGTACATGACATAGAACAATAATTGAATATGTGCTAGTGTCAAGTGTATATATGGTGTACAATCATTCTCTAACTAAACAAGATCATCTAATGATGTTAAGAATTCATTATAGTCGAAGAAAATATTAAAAATGGACAAAAACGGGCAAAAATAGTGAAAAACAGCCAAAATCAGTATACCGACGGTATTTCGACCAAAGACAGAGAGTTTTTGGGTAAAAAATTGGTATTCCGTTGGTATACATCGGTATTCCATTAGAATTCCTTTTTCTAGACAGCAATGAAATTCCAGAATTTGTCAGAACTTATTTCGCCCATAAAAACTTTATTTTAAATCAAAATTCAAATTTTCAAAAGTCAAAATCGCATATAATTAAATTCTTTACAACATGGAAGTATTAGTTTTCACAAATTTAAACATTTGACAGATCAATACCTCAAAATACTCTAAAAATAGGTTGTCACTCCCCGTTCCTGATATACGTATTTGCTTTTTGATTCCTGTATATGGTATCTAGTAATTGTGCATGTGCACCATTTAATTTAATATTTATTAGTTGTCGCATGTAGCCCTTAATCATGTCATAATTAAATAGTTAGAGCATGCTTAGGATTAGGGCTTTCATGAGAGCCCACCAACCCTATTATATATATTCTCTTCCCCTCTCTCTCTCTTCTTGTTCATTCACATTTTCATTTCCTTCCACCAACCCACCTAGTCAAGTACATATTGCACAAATGAGAGACCACTTGCATTTTTCATTTCTTGTTATTTTTTGATATTATTTGTCTAGATTGTTCATCTCTTCATTCTCTACAAGTTTAATTCTTGGAGTTTTTTATTTTAATGGCAAATTTCGTATAGATCTAAGTTTCTAAAACTAGGGTTTTATGGATTTTTGTGGTTTTGATCTATCAAACTTGGTTGTTTTCGAAAACTAACTGGTCCATGTTGTAGAGAATTTGATTTCATCCAATTTTGGCTTTTGAACCGCTTGATTTCGACTTTGTATAAAGAAGTTGTGGCATTTTTTTGTTCATGGGTTCCAGCACATCTTCGGTGCTGTCAGGACGATGAACAGTATCGCGCGCACGCCTTGCGTGTCGCGCGCCATGCGTCATGGGCATTTTTGCTCCCGTACGTAGTACGCCCGTGCCATTCGTTGGTCGTGCGCCCATGTGCCGTGCTTGCGTGCTCCTCTGCCGTGGGCAGTTTTGCTCCCGCGTGTAGTGCATTTTTTGCACCACGCACCCGCGCCATTCATTGGTCGCATGCCCGCACGCCATGCTTACACGCTCCGTGTGCCGTTGTCACGCTCCAGTTCTAAAATATATAGGAACCTGAGCGCGACCATGCCAGCTAATACGATCTAGGGTAAGTTACCAATTTAATGGACTTAACCCTGGACGTACTCCGATATAAAGGGGGTGACTAAGATTAACTGATCATCTACATCTCAATCCACAGTAATGAAAGAAATACCAAGAATAAACATAATATACTAAAGTTGGCCACCCAGTAATATACATGTTCGAGCAAGCTCGAGAAGGAATGAGCTTGGTAATAATAGCCTACACAGCAGTATGAAGCAAATATAGGCGAGGATATAAACTGGAAAGAATAAATGTGTCACGACCCGCACCCCGCTTTTCGGATACGAGACGTGTCCAAGCCAGCCTACACCGCAGAGTCGACGGTAGAACGCTGTCAAGCCCGCAAGAAAATAAATGCTCAAAATAAACAATATTGCTCATTCACATTTCTAGATTTATTACAACCTTTATAATTAAAGAAAAATACAAGATTTACAGTTAATAAAATTAATACAATTGCTTTCTATTTCTAGGTCGGCCTCAGCATACCCAAGTCTTCCCAGTGCTAAGAGTGATCGCGGCTAAACCTAAAAAATGTTGGTTATCCAGTCACGATTGGAACAAGTACACAAACGACGGCAGTGCAAAACACAATAGAATTGACAAGACATGAAAATAGCATATGAGAAATAAAACTGGAAGATAACTGATGTCATAGCACGATAAAGAAGTAAACAAGGAAAAAATAATAAAACACATCTATCTAGGTGGTGTGAAATATCTGTTTCAACATGTGGACGGCTAAGGGGTAAATAAGGCACACTGCACGTGTCGTGCGCAGCGGCTAGCATTCACGAAAAGACAATGGGATAGTTCTGGGTAGTCCACATGTATACTAAGATATTTCCCCTCCCGACTACTCCGTGTGACGAGCGTGTCATCAAGCAGCAAGATATATGTATAGACATGAAATGAAAAGACTACTATAAATCGGAAAGCAATCAGAAAGTGTACTTGCCTGAGGTCCTTAGCTGGAGAAACCAATACTATACCACACAATGAGCCACAATCAATCAACACATGCAGAAGTCTCCGGATGCTAAATAAATAGTACCAACATTCTCAGAATAGTCAAATTAGCTAGGATTGCCTCTCCTTAAGTCCAATTATGGACACAGGGGCAAAACGGTAATTTCGGGCAAAAACGATGTCCGTCGTTGGACCCGCTTTGCACCGAAAAGCGTGCCAGAGTCAATGGTCTCTAAAGTCGTCAAACTACATGTCTACGGATCCATTTTTTCGATACGAACCCAACCGTATGTCCAGAGTTGGATTCCGGCGGGCCGTGCACAAAATTGCCCGTTAAGTGGGACCATGGGGCCCGTAAAACGTCAATTTTACCAACGGTCTCAGAATCGGAACAAACTTGGCATGCAGGACCAAAAAATGATATGGTCCTGATGGCGTAAGTTTCGTCTCGATCTGACGAACGTGCACAAAGTAATTGAAGAATTTGCAAAGTGCACGATACGGAGAATTTTGACGGATACGCATCAAATTCGTCGCGCACACGCGACCAATTTGAATTCCATCAAAGCCCACACGACCACGTAGCTGTTACGCAGCTTTTGATCCTTTCAGTATGCGACCACGTCATCCGGATTGGCGTGACGCACGTCGTGTGGAGCGATTTTCTAGTTTTGAAAACAGGTTTTTCCAAAACTTCAGAGTCCGATTTCTCGACGTTCAGTCGATGATTTCGATTTCCGCAAAAAGGATCGTGAAGTCCTACAGGTTGTCTAAAAGTGTGTTCAAGGGGTTTTCGAAATCTCCTCCTATACTGTTCAGAAAGTGTCCGTCAAGTTGGGTGATTGGACTGTTAGATGTCCTGTTTCGGGACAGGTTTTTTCCGAACTTCGGTTCGATTTATCGGACAACCTAGGGCTTTCTAATACAAACTAATTGAAGGGATATTTAGTCCTATAGGTTGTCTCCATACATGTGCAATCGATTCGCAAAACTACAAGTTGTTGTGTCGGGAAATCGGCCACGAACAAGGCTCTCTCGCTGTTGTCGCTGCTGATTACTCCCCTGAATTGGGGTGCTCGGCCGCGCGTCTGCCGGCCGGCGGCGGTGCTCGGCCGCGCGTCTGCCGGCCGGCGGCGGCGCGCGGCGGCGCGCGGGGCTGGGCAGGGTCGTCTGTGGTGGCGCGCCATAGGCGATGGGTTAGGGTTTGGGAGTTTTGTACGCGTGTATATATACGCAGAGGCTTCCTGTGCCCGATCGAGAGCGGGGGGGAGTTCTCTGTTTCCCGTGGGCTGTTGGACTCGGTTCAGGGGGAAAATTGTTTGGCTGGGTTGTATGTTTGGGCTGTGGGGGATTTGGTTGAGTTGGCCTGGCCGAAGGCCACTACTGCTACTTCATCTTCTTATATTTTTATCTAAGTATATTTCTATTTTTTTTTTTATCTTTGTATACAAAATTATTTATATACATACATATATACATACATACATATATTCCCATATAATATGTATTTATACACATTACTCATATTCACCCATATTTTATACATTTATGTAATTACACATACAGACATGTATAATATCCTATATTTATATATACGTATACGTATACACATATATTATATATATCCTTAATATACACCTCCACTTTTATATACATTTACATATACCTGCCCACATATTATATATATGTATCTTTTGATAAAATAATAATAACTCTTAATAATAAATAATCTATTTATCTAATAATTCCATATTATTAGCATTAATAATAATAACAGTAATCCTAATAACACTGTAATTAACTATTAATATATTTAGAAGGTATTTGCCGAGTCCTAAAAATAAATAAGAAAATATTTGTACACACATATAGGATAACAAATAATATACATGTATATCCATAAATAGATATTCAGAAAATTCTGAATACAAAACCTAGCAATAATCTGAGCACCATTAAATATTAATACAATAATTCGTATAATCGGGTTTGAGGGATTTATCTGCTAAACCCAAAAATATTTATAAAATATTTGCACTTATCAAAATATGTCACCGTATTGGTCTCACTACATGCTTACACGGGCTTGTGCTCAGTTCGAGTTCAGTCCGGGCTGGTTTGGTACAATCAGGTCTCCTAAACGTCAAATAATAATTATAATGAATAATTAAACTATTTATAATGGTCATGCTATAACTTGGCCTGGTTTTCCTAGTTATGACACTCCTATAGCTCGGCATTCCCCTACCATGGCTAAACACTAATCAAAGCACGCTACTGCACTACCCGTGCCATGATTCCTAGTTGTCTGGTACTTCAAAACTCAACCATGGCTAAAATCATCTACCGTAAAAATAACTAAATAATTATTTATAAAAATTCTAAAAATTCACTATTTAATTCAAATAAATAAAAATATTTTAAGAATTTTCGGGAAGGGGAGCTACAAATCTACTCACCTTAAAAATAATTTCGTCCTCGAAATTCTAATTCGTAATCATGCCTAAAATTCAAAATAAAAGTAAAAGGATAAATTTACTATTACCACAATCTCCTTAAATTTAATTTCTCCAAAAATATTTATGGCCTTCTCTAGTCATTTATTTTTTACGAAATCTCGAGGACTTCTACCCACCTTAGAAAATAGGACATGGTTTTAGGAGAATTCCAATAGTAGCTTGAGGGTCGAGAGGAGAACGAATAACTCAAGGCAAGGTTCTCTTCACAGGGCTGGCCGATTGTAGTTACCCTTGCGTATACTACTATCATAGCCATGGGGATATTCTATATCTATCTATCAATTACGAGCCTTCGTCTTTCCAATCAGTGAAGACGAAAACGATAAAGAGTTCAAGAGATGTCAATGAACACAATTACATGATTCAAGGGCGAATGTTTAATTCAAGAGGAGTTGTCAAAGCGATCGCGGATGAGACCCTAGAGACGTCTATATCTCAATCCACGTAGGATAATTAAATGAAAAGCGAACCGAATGCATCATGGCTGATCAGACCGTGATACAATGATTGTGATTAGACAATATGTTAACGGGCGTCTCCAATAAACATGCGTCTTCAATCAAGCTTGATAAAAGAGTAAGCTTGCAAAAACTAGGCCGTAATAGCAGCATTGGTCAAGAGCGTCAAAATATAAATATGCGAGATTTTTGAAATAAAGTAGAATTGGTTCGAGTTTTGAGAGAATCAAAACCTTACCTGGTGTTCTTGCTTATACAGTCTTCCTATCCCTAAGGCCTTGGTCGACTAATGAGTTAGGGAACTCTGAATTCTATATTCTAGCTAAATCCTTGGTTTCGTGATTCAGATGTGATATGCTATAAGGTACTCTATACTGGCACAAGGGTATCTAAGATCTAAAGGGTCAACGAGAACATAGTTCTAGACATGTTCCATAGACTATGATTCTTCGGGATGATTTCAATTCTGTGGGTTGTGCCCCGCCAGTGCGCTGCTGGCTGCAGTGAACCCACACGATCCATTCTCAAACAATTGGCGACAGTGCGCTGCTGTCTAATCATCGTAGTCTTTTAATTACTCTAACTATATTCCTAAGGACTTCACTGAGCTGCTAGGGTTTCAATCTAGTTGGTCATGATAGAAAACGTAAACACCTGCCTATACACCTCAATCCTTAAAGTAAAAGACTAGTCGGAAGGGAATATCTGAAGACAAGTGAAGTAAGAATATCCTAGTCTTTATTTCATACGTATTTCAAATGGTTGAAAGAAGACTTTGGAACAATCTACCTCGAAATTTGTATACGAAATAACAGAAGCAGAATTTATAAACCAATCCCTTATAGCAAATAAAATTTTAACATAGGCAATTCTAACTTATAATATAAGATTTATATCTAATACACAAAAGAAAAATTAAACAGTTTATCAAAAATTAACGCCTTAATTCTAGGCAAGTCTAATATACCAAGAGAATAGTATATCCACATTAGATCACATTTTCATATCAAAAGTAATAGTGTACCTGTAGGGAGCTAGCAAGTTATCTAAATTGCATGGCCTATCTAATAACCTTAACTACCCAACAGTCAACTTGAACAAGGGACTCCTATTCCTAGTTATTCTCCTAAATTATTTTAATCCTAATTGTGAATGAGCATTTCCTGGACGCAGGCTCGCAGCAGTACGACTAATATGGTACTATTGCGAGTTCGTATAATTTGCGAAGACTGACCTGCATGGGCCACCACAAAAACTTGTCACGACCCGCACCCGCTTTTCGGATACGAGACGTGTCCAAGCCAGCCTACATCGCAGAGTCGGCGGTAGAACGCTGTCAAGCCCGCAAGAAAATAAATGCTCAAAATAAACAATATTGCTCATTCACATTTCTAGATTTATTATAACCTTTATAATTAAAGAAAAATACAAGATTTACAGTTAATGAAATTAATACAATTGCTTTCTATTTCTAGGTCGGCATCAGCATACCCAAGTCTTCCCAGTGCTAAGAGTGATCACGGCTAAACCTGAAAAATGTTGGTTATCCAGTCAGGATTGGAACAAGTACACAAACGACGGCAGTACAAAACATAATAGAATTGACAAGACATGAAAATAGCATATGAGAAATAAAACTGGAAGATAACTGATGTCATAGCACGATAAAGAAGTAAACAAGGAAAAACTAATAAAAGACATCTATCTAGGTGGTGTGAAATATCTGTTTCAACATGTGGACGGCTAAGGGGTAAATAAGGCACACTGCACGTGTCGTGCGTAGCGGCTAGCATTCACGAAAAGACAATGGGATAGTTCTGGGTAGTCCACCTGTATACTAAGATATTTCTCCTCCTGACTACTCCGTGTGACGAGCGTGTCATCAAGCAGCAAGATATATGTATAGACATGAAATGAAAAGACTACTATGAATCGGAAAGCAATCAGAAAGTGTACTTGCCTGAGGTCCTTAGCTGGAGAAACTAATACTATACCACACAATGAGCCACAATCAATCAACACATGCAGAAGTCTCCGAATGCTGAAATAAATAGTACCAACGTTCTCAGAATAGTCAAATTAGCTAGGATTGCCTGTCCTTAAGTCCAATTCTGGACACAGGGGCAAAACGATAATTTCGGGCAAAAACGATGTCCGCCGTTGGACCCGCTTTGCACCGAAAAGTGTGCCAGAGTCAATGGTCTCTAAAGTCATCAAACTATATGTCTACGGATCCAGTTTTCCGATACGAACCCAACCGTATGTCCAAAGTTGGATTACGGCGGACCGTACACAAAATCGCCCGTTGAGTGGGACCATGGGGCCCGCAAAACGTCAATTTTACCAACGGTCTCAGAATCGGACCAAACATGGCATACAGGACCAAAAAAATGATATGGTCCGGATGGCGTAAGTTTCGTCTCGATCTGACGAACGTGCACAAAGTAATTGGAGAATTTGCAAAGTGCACGATACGGGGAATTTCGACGGATATGCATCAAATTCGTCGCGCACACGCGACCAATTTGAATTCCGTCAAAGCCCACACGACCACGTAGCTGTTATGCAGCTTTCGATCCTTTCGGTACACGACCACGTCGTCCGGATTGGCGTGACGCACGTCGTGTGGAGCAATTTTCTAGTTTTGAAAACAGGTTTTTCCAAAACTTCGGAGTCCGATTTCTCGACGTTCAGTCGATGATTTCGATTTTTGCAAAAAGGATCGTGAAGTCCTACAGGTTGTCTAAAAGTGTGTTCAAGGGGTTTTCGAAATCTCCTACTATACTGTTCAGAAAGTGTCCGTCAAGTTGGGTGATTGGACAGTTAGATGTCCTGTTTCAGGACAGGTTTTTCCCGAACTTCGGTTCGATTTACCGGACAACCTACGGCTTTCTAATACAAACTAATTGAAGGGATATTTAGTCCTATAGGTTGTCTCCATACCTGTGCAATTGATTCGCAAAACTACGAGTTATTGTGTCAGGAAATCGGCCACGAACAAGGCTCTCCCGCTGTTGTCGCTGCTGATTACTCCCCTGAATTGGGGTGCTCGGCCGCGCGTCTGTCGGCCGGCGGCGGCGCGCGGGACTGGGCAGGGTCGCCAGGTCGTCTGTGGTGGCGCGCCATAGGCGATGGGTTAGGGTTTGGAAGTTTTGTACGCGTGTATATATACGCAGAGGCTTCGTGCCCGATCGAGAGCGGGGGGGAGTTCTCTGTTTCCCGTGGGCTGTTGGGCTCGGTTCAGGGGGAAAATTGTTTGGCTGGGTTATAAGTTTGGGCTGTGGGGGATTTGGTTGAGCTGGCCTGGCCGAAGGCCACTACTGCTACTTCATCTTCTTATATTTTTATCTAAGTATATTTCTATATATATATATCTTTGTATACAAAATTATTTATATACATACATATATACATACATACATATATTCCCATATAATATGTATTTATACACATTACTCGTATTCACCCATATTTTATACATTTATGTAATTACACATACAGATATGTATAATATCCTATATTTATATATACGTATACGTATACACATATATTATATATATCCTTAATATACACCTCCACTTTTATATACATTTACATATACCTGCCCACATATTATATATATGTATCTTTTGATAAAATAATAATAACTCTTAATAATAAATAATCTATTTATCTAATAATTCCATATTAGCATTAATAATAATAACAGTAATCCTAATAACACTGTAATTAACTATTAATATATTTAGAAGATATTTGCCGAGTCCTAAAAATAAATAAGAAAATATTTGTACACACATATAGGATAACAAATAATATACATGTATATCCATAAATAGATATTCAGAAAATTATGAATACAAAACCTAGCAATAATCTGAGCACCATTAAATATTAATACAATAATTCGTATAATCGATTTTGAGGGATTTATCTGCTAAACCCAAAAATATTTATAAAATATTTGCACTTATCAAAATATGTCACCGTATTGGTCTCACTACATGCTTACACGGGCTTGTGCTCAGTTCGAGTTCAATCCGGGCTGGTTTGGTACAATCAGGTCTCCTAAACGTCAAATAATAATTATAATGAATAATTAAACTATTTATAATGGTCATGCTATAACTTGGCCTGGTTTTCCTAGTTAGGACACTCCTATGGCTCGGCATTCCCCTACCATGGCTAAACACTAATCAAAGCACGCTACTGCACTACCTGTGCCATGATTCCTAGTTGTCTGGTACTTCAAAACTCAACCATGGCTAAAATCATCTACCGTAAAAATAACTAAATAATTATTTATAAAATTCTAAAAATTCACTATTTAATTCAAATAAATAAAAAATATTTCAAGAATTTTCGGGAAGGGGAGCTACAAAATGGAAATAGCAAGAACACATATATAAATATATACCTGAGACCTCGGAGCATCATGCAGCACCTGCCAGCTACTATGTACTAACTGCTCTGCGAATATCTGGAGCGATCACCAGGTCCTCAGAGGGACGTACCAAGATACAGAAATACATGCCATAATGTGAGCTGAATATTAATGGACAACCTGAATCATAACACGGCCAATATCCAGTCATCGATCAGTAAACCATAACTCTGACCAATCCTGATCAGTGGAAGGCATACCAGTCCATGATAAGACATTATTCCAAGATACAGTCTGACATGGGTATATGAACTAACCAGTCTATGTGAGTGCATGTTGAAGACAACCTTTGGCTTATGGGTAGGTGAATAAGAATTTTCGTCGAAGCACGGACCGACGTCGGATCACGAGCCGAGGGATTTACGTCAGAACACAGGCCGAGCGTCGAATCACGAGTCGATTAGCACTATACTAGTGTATCTCCCGACCGAACCTAGCGCGCAGCTAGTGGCCGCTGCTGGATATACACCACTAGTAAGTACCCATGCCCATAGCCGGGCCACCAATGAGGCTAACATAAAATAATGTAACTGTTTGTCCCATACGCCTACTGGTTGTCTTTCCCGTCCCAGGAAATGTACAAGTCGTATCCACGACTCAGACAATCCATATCTCAATGCGAGTCTCTAACCTAGACACCATCTAATTCTACATGTACCGACACACGAACCGATCACACCAATAATCAGTCGAATATGTAAGTTCATGCCAATATTATGATCCTCACTCAAGGTGCAGTATAATATCTCGTGTCAAGCCATAGAAGTTGTTCGGGATAACTCCTCTATCTCGGGTATGTCTACTAACTCTAAGTTACACACACACATACACCCTTAACATCGATGCCATCATCGATAAAACCCAAGTCATCCTTGGATACACATTACCAGTGCCACCAACTAATAACATATGAGTATATATGAATAATATAAACAGAACAAGTATGGTAAGGTATCTTGTCTAGGGTGAAGCAGTGAGCCGGTGATGTCTTACAAACAAATCGTTAAGTCCAGAAAGGTAGCAACATAGGAGTCTCCATGAACATCGTCGGATGCTGTAATAAACATCACCAACGTTCTCAGGGTAAGAAAAATACCTAGAATAGACTATCCATAAGTCCAATTCTGGACACAGGGACAAAATGGTAATTCGGATCAAGATGCGGTCCACCGTTGGACCCACCTTGTACCAAAAAATGTTTCAAAATCAAGGTCATCAAAATATACCAAACTAAATGTCTACGAGTTCAGAATGACGATACGACCCAACGGTATGTCCGAAAGTGGATTCTGATGAGTCGATCTCAAAATGGTTCGTTAACTCGGACAGTAGAATCTGGTTTGCACAAAAATGCATGCCGGAGCCCAAGTCCACTAAATCTAGCAAAACATATGTAAACAAGTCTAGAATGACGATACGTACCCAACAGTATATCCGGAAGTGGATTCCGATGAGCCGATCTCAAAATGATTCGTTGACTCGGACAGTGGGGCCTATCTAACAACAAAATGCATGCCAGGGCCCATGTTCTCCAAATCAAGCAAACTTTATATAAATTCGTGCCAGAATGATGCCACGAGTCTACTGTGGTGTCATAATTCGAATTCGGAGTCCCGGGTTCAAAATTAGAATTTAACAAGTTAGAAATTATGAATTTAGACGGCCAACTTTGACGTCGAATTCAACCAATCAAACAAGCTCACATTGGAACGAAACTTAGAACACAAGAAGAGGGTTATACTAGCTATGCACAGGAACTAGTGGTGCGTCAAATGGAGCTATGACGGCAAAGATACAAGTCCACGAAGTTGGCTCCACAAAACTGTCCAAAAAGAACACAATTATTCGGGCAACTTGGCGGCCAATTTTGACATATCAAATAGATAAAATAACGAATGAAACTTGAGGTGGAGGTAGAGTTATATATCGAGATTGCAACGGAGGATGAGTTGACGATCCAACGATCGGATCGCCCAAAAAACACACAAGAAGTCGCTGTCTCGAACACAAATTTTAACTTCGAATTACGTGCCTCACGACGAAAACCCGGTTCCGGAGTCAAAAATCGACTCTTTGGTCGTGTGTAGTAGCTTCTTGGCGGCCCATGGATGTTACTGGTGGGTCACGGTGGTGTCATTATGTGGTGGGCGACCCTGGGTGGCCGACGTTGGCTGGCCTCGCGTACGGTGGCACAAAAGCTCGCGCAGCAGCTGCTGCTACAGCAGCTTGCGGCTGCTGCTATTGCAGCCTGGTCGAGGGGGGCAGCCCTGGGTTCACCAACCAAAGGGGAACCCTAGACTGATACCCTAAGTTCCTAAATCCCATGTTCAGTTCTTGTGCCCAACTCGTGTCCCCTCCCGTGCTACTCTTGATACTCTAAGTTTAATGACTCAACCACTAACCTTGACACTCATACCCAGGGAGTTTGTTCTACTGCTGTTGTAAAGAGCAGTTCTCTCCCAGAGCATACAGACTTGCTAAATGGCAAACAACTCTGTGCATATGATCAATGGTCTATAATGCATAGTCCCATGCTGATAGGGTGTGCAGGTTGTAACTTCAAGTCAAATCGTTCACCTGTTAGGGATATCCAATATATACTCTTACTCTTGAAACTCCGATACTCTGATAATTTACCTTTATTTCAGTTTTCTGATACTCAAGCTCATCCTATATCTGCTAATGCCATGCTCCTACTGTAGGCAAACTATCACACGGTGCATCGGACGAGTTTTATTTTAAAACTCCTGACCAAGCCTTACTTTGGTATGTCGACTTTATTATGCATACTATATGTACCGGATCTCCGATCAAATGGACTGTATTTTCTGACCATCGTCCTTACTTTGAGGCATTAGGGCTACATCATTTTGCTACTTTATAATTCCCTATAGCTACTACTGCCATTAGACTATTTTACTGTAACTTTATGTTAGACACTTTTACTGCGAGAACTCATGTCGGCGGAATAGATATCGAGTTCAATGATGAATCGCTAGCGAAAATCTTTGGTCTTCCAAACGAAGGTGTCCCGCTCGATAACATCACTGACTTCGATTTCCCCGAGGGTACGACTTTCGTTAGTTTCAAGAATGAGCTTTGTGTGCCCGTACGTGCTCGTCCTAGAAAGTTCAAGGCCAATAACTTGCACTTGTTTAACTACGAATTACATCGCATCACCTATTCAACTCTACTTCCAAAATCCACTTCAAAAGATGATGTCACTGCACTTGAGCTTTCTGCTTTATATCACATTCTTAAGGGAATTCTTTTTTCTGCCCTTAAGACTATCATTTAGATGATGGGTAGATGTCGTGGAAGAGACCGCTGTTAGGGTTATATACTAAAAGCATCCTTTTTTAGTAACCTTATTTCCTTAAATTTTGAATGAGAATCATATGGGCAAATGTTTGCATATTGTATTTGTTGCAAGTGTTAATGCAAATGTCTGATATTCTATATTGTAGATAATATGGTGTGTGGTGTCACACAGAAGATCATATTATCAGTTCCCTATGGAGTATATAAATAGTTCACAACCTAGATGGACTTGGACAATCTATTGGAAAGGTTGTAGTGTAATCTGGTATTAGTCTATCTTGACTACAGGTTTACACTAGTACACTTTGTGTGTATTGAATATGACCACTTGAGGTTGTTCTCTTTATACTGACTACATAAGAGAACAAACACCTCTGTTATTATGAATGCTTGTGCTCTTAACCCGGATATAATAACGGACATGTACATGCAGTGTACATTATTTTGACTCATAAAAGAGTGAGATTTATTATGGATCAACAACCTCTATGAATTGGGTAATAACATTGTATGTATGATGAGCTGTTGATTATAAATGGAATACATGTCCTGATACATCGGGTTGATGATGTCCCCTTAAGGAGCTCATAAGGATTGTCATATAAACCCTGCAGGTGGATTACATCCGACATGACAAATAAAATTGAACGGTACTACTTAAGGATAAAAGATGTCGAATCAACATAGTTGTCAGTAACTTAATTTGATCGACGGACATACGATATCTTAAATGGGGAGCCAAACGAGCATATAATAAATGGAGCCAACAAATATAATTTGGGATTAGGGAGGTAGTACAACAATAGCTCATTAGTGGACCGAGCTATTGTTAATGGTCCTGGATTGTATGTTCGGGCTGAATACGGGATATCCAGATCCGTTAGGAGGCCTAACCCTAATTTCTCCTTATGCTCCCTGCCATAGCCTATATATATCCTCTATTCTCTGGCTGCCATATTACCGATCAAAAATCTGAAACTTTCCCTAAATTTGTGATTCACGTAAGGAGAGAAAAAGAGGGCTGCCAATGAGAAGAAAATGTTGGGAGATCGTCGCCCACACGATGTCTAACTCGAGGAAGGAATACGTGCAGAAGATCTTGGGGTCGTCCGCTCGAGATTGCCAGGAATTACTTATCTCCTTTCCGCCGCAGGTATAATTCGTGAACCCTAGTTTCCACCTATGAAGGGTTAGAACACGTATTAGATCTGTTTAACTTTCTATCGATCAATACGCACACCAAAGAAAGGGTCCTGGGAATCTTCAGTTCCATCAATTGGTATCAGAGCCACTTTGGATCTACGTATTGATTGATACGTCCATGTTGTCCAATAAAACCTGCACTGTGTAATAGTCGGTAGATGTAGATCTGTTCTAAATCAGTTTTGTAGGCATCTTAGATCCAACTATTATGGTCCAATGCATGTTTTTGATTGTGTTGTTTAAACCACGGACATGTCGTGGATGTTGTTGTTGCTGTGGATGTAATTAAAATCATGAGGGTTGATCGTGCTTATTATTTTAATTTTGTAATCTAGATTATGTGTGAACTCCTTCGGGAGGCATAGGATTGATGTGATTTTAATTATTTTTTATCAATCGTGATGGCGGTGGTGGCTGTTTCTGACGTTGGACGAGATGCTGGTTTTAAGCAGTCCAGAGGCAGACAGATGATTTTCGATGAAGGAATCGACAGTCAAAATCTTTAAAAAAATGGGGCGCTGCTCCGAACCCCGCGACCTAACCGGGCAGGTCAAACCCCGAATAGATCTACACAGTACCAGATTTTGGATTCGGATAGTTGAGGACGGAGCAGCAAAGATGACCATAATAGTTGGATATTTTCTCTTATTTTTGTCATTTTACTTTTTCTGATTGTGTATGTTTATTATTGTGTGGTTATTTTTTTTGAAAAACCAAGCCTACATTAATAATGGACAACATGGACATAATATCAACTAGTAGAAAAACCCTCATTGTTAAATAACTAAGTGGGAGAGGATATTTATTTAGTTTAAATCCTATGGTCTCCATTACTGGTTTGTAGGTGATGTAATTATACTTGCGTGTTGGCTATAGTGCTTTTCTCCATATCGGATGAGTATAAATATGGATCACCAGTACAAACCTCCTTAGGGATAATTGTAGAAAGTTACCTAGTATGTGTTCACTTCTCCATCTGAAGGAACTCATTACAAGGTAATGGACTTAGTATTAAGTAATGGTATACACTTAGATACAAATAATGGTATCCTCCCTATCGGAGTCACTGCTATTATTTGTATGACCAGAGTAAGACCAGCATATTAATTTTATTTGTCATAAAGCTATATTGACATGATAGTAAAATTAATAAGAAAAACCTACTTGAACAAAGTTGAATTTGTATACGTCCACACCATCGTGGCATGCTAAATTCATGGTGTTCAAGGTGTTGGTGAATTTCTTATTATTGTTTTGAGGGAATCAATATTTAGTTAATTCAAAAAGTTTTTTTTGCCCTACATAATTTTATTTATGTGATTCTCAGGATATCAAAAATGGGTACTTTCAGTCCACTTATGGTGATTCTTAAAGAAAACAAACTAACTGGACCTAATTATATTGACTGAAAACGTAATTTGCATATTGTTCTGACTATTGAGGAGTACAAATATGTACTTGTTGAGGAATGCCCACCTAAGCTTGATGCTAACTCTGATGAAGAAGTCAAAGAGGCTTATAAGAAGTGGAAAAAGGCAGATGAGATGGCACGGTGTTACATTCTGGCATCTATGTCAAATGTACTGCAACATCAGCATCAGGCCATGGCCACTACTTATGACATGATGTATAACCTCAAGGAACTCTTCGGACATCAGAGTAGAGCAGCTAGACAGTTTGCTATGAAATGTTTGATGAATACAAAAATGGCTGAGGGTACACCAGTAAGGGATCATGTTCTCAAGATGATTGGTCATCTAAATGAGAAGGAGATCCTTGGAGCTAAAATCGATGGAGAATCCCAGGTCGATATCATTCTCGGGACTTTGCCTAAAAGTTTTGACAATTTCTGCCTTAATTACAACATGAACAAAAGGTTGTATAGTTTGGCAGAACTTGCAAAAGAGCTACAGGATGTTGAATCTCTCTTTAGGCAGAGTGGTCATGTTTTTGTTTCTGAAAAGGCTTCTACTTCTAAGCCAAAAGGCGGTAAGAAGAAGAATAACATTCAGAAACAGACAACTCGGCAAAGAAGGGCATGGGACCTCAAGGCGCGGTGAAAAAGCCAAAAGGCAAATGTTTCAAGTGCAAAGGGTCAGGACATTGGAAGACTGATTGTCCACTTCTCAAACAAGAGAACAAAGAAGGTATATCTCATTTACTAGTAGTTGAAACATGTTTAGCGGTGTTATCTACCAGCACCTGGTGTGTAGATACAGGAGCCACTAATCATGTCTGTAATACATTGCAGGGGTTCCAGGAAACCAGACGGCTCAGTGATGGAGAGATATGCTTATTCATGGGTGATGCTGCAAAAGTATCGGTCATTGTATTAGAAGATGTTACTTTATCTTTTGGTAGAAATAAGTCTTTGATATTGAGAGATTGTCTTTATACACCTTCACTTAGAAGGAATTTAGTTTCTGTTTCTATGTTAGTTAAGGATGGATATTCAGTTTATTTTAATGACAATATTGTTATTAAAAAGAATAAATATTTTATCTGTTCTGGTGCATTGGTTGATAATTTGTATGTCATTAATCCTATTTCGTCTATAATGCAACTTATGAAAGTGAATAATATGTCATCTAACTTAAATAAGAGAAAAGAACCTTCTTGTATGAACCAAACATATCTTTGGCACTTGCGATTGGGGCATATTAACCTAAGAAGGATTCAAAGACTGGTTGAAGATTGACCTTTGAGTTCATTGGAAGTGGAGGCACTACCAGTCTGTGAATCCTGCTTGGAAGGTAAAATGACCAAAAGGCCTTTTACGACAAAGCGGTATAGGGCCAAAGATGTGTTGGAATTGGTTCATTCTGATTTGTGTGGACTCATGACTATCCAAGCTAGATGTGGCTTTGAATATTTTGTCATATTTATTGACGATTATTCAAGGTATGGATACATTTATTTGATGCACCGTAAGTCTGAGTGCTTTGAGAAATTCAAAGAGTACAAGGCTGAAACGGAGAAACGTCATGGAAAATGTATCAAGTCATTACGATCAGATCGTGGTGGCAAGTACCTCTTTAGAGAGTTTAGGGATTATTTATCAGAGGCTGGGATTGCATCCCAATTGACTGCACATGGAACGCCCCAGCAGAATGGTGTAGCTGAAAGAAGGAATAGAACTCTTATGGAGATGGTTAGATCAATGATGAGTTATTCGGATTTGCCAGATTCGTTTTGGGGATATGCCTTAGAGACTGCAGCTTATATTTTGAACTTGGTTCCTTCTAAGTTAGTACCTCTTACTCCCATAGAGCTGTGGATTGGGTGTAAGCCTAGTCTGAAACATGTTCGCATTTGGGGTAGTCCAGTACATGTGCTGAATAGAAAAACAGATAAGTTGGGATCTCGTACAGAAGTATGCTTGTTTGTAGGCTATCCAAGAGGAACGAAAGGAGGTTTATTTTATAGTCCTAAGGATCAGAAGGTCATTGTTAGCACCAATGCCCGATTCTTAGAGAACGACTATGTGATGAACCATAAACCCATAAGTAGAGTTGTTCTAGAAGAACTGAGACGTGAGACACCAAGTACTTCAGTACCAACAGTACAAGAGGATGAACCACAAATAACTGCACGTGCCACAAATGTTACACCACAACCGATAGTGCCTCGTCGTAGTGGAAGGGTTGTGATACAACCTGATAGATATATATTCTTGGGAGAGTCGTCAGACTTCGTCCCTGAGGAACAAGATTATGATCCATGTACCTACAATAAAGTACTCCAAGATAAAGAGGCAGAGTCTTGGCAAAAACCAATGATATCTGAAATAGAATCTATGGATTCTAATCAGGTCTGGGAGCTTGTAGAACCACCCGTTGGTATAAAAGCCATTGGATGCAAGTGGGTCTATAAGAGAAAAAGAGGATCAGACGGTAAGGTTGAAACCTTTAAAGCTCGGCTTGTAGCAAAAGATTTTACTCAAAGAGAGGGTATCGATTATGAGGAAACCTTTTCTCCTGTAGCCATGCTTAAGTCTATCCGGATTCTTTTATCTATTGCAGCTCATCTCGATTATGAGATTTGGCAAATGGATGTCAAGACAGCTTTCCTTAATGGAAGTCTTGAGGAAGACATCTATATGAAGCAACCAGACAGGTTCATTGAAAAGGGCCAGGAGCATCTTGTTTGTAAGCTCAAGAAGTCCATTTATGGACTTAAGCAAGCTTCCAGATCTTGGAACATATGTTTTGATCAGGTGATAAAATCCTATGGATTTGATCAATGTCAGAATGAATCATGTGTATACAGAAAGTGTGACAGAAACGTGGTGGTGTTCCTAGTACTTTATGTGGATGACATCTTGCTCATTGGAAACAATGTGAATGTGTTATCTGATGTAAGGGTATGGTTATCTAAACAGTTTGATATGAAGAACTTGGAAGAAGTAGGTCACATCCTTGGGATCAAAGTTCTACGAGATCGCAAGAAAAAGATGTTGGGCTTATCCCAAGCTTCCTATATCGATACTGTACTAACTCGTTTTAGTATGCAAAATTCTAAGAAAGGTTTCTTACCTTTTAGACATGGAATTGCTCTATCAAAGGAGCAGTATCCGAGGACACCTAAAGAGATAGAGAACATGAAGGCAATTCCTTATGCTTCAGCAGTAGGAAGCTTAATGTATGCAATGCTATGCACGAGACCAGACATCTGCTTTGCCGTAGGCATGGTCAGCAGATATCAGTCTAACCCAGGACAAGAGCACTGGACTGCCCTAAAGCATATTTTGAAGTACCTGAAAAGGACTAAAGAGTATATACTAGTTTACCAGGCAGATAGTTTAGTTCCGTTGGGGTATACAGACTCAGATTTTCAGTTAGATAGGGATTTCAGGAAATTTACCTCAGGTTATGTGTTTACTTTGGAAGGTGGAGCCATTGTATGGAGGAGTATTAAACAAAAATGTATTGCTGATTCTATCATGGAAGCTGAGTATGTGGCAGCCTCTGAGGCAGCCAAAGAAGCGGTTTGGCTCAGAAACTTTCTGTTGGACTTGGATGTGGTACCTAGTTTGCCTAAGTCTATTACACTTTATTGTGATAATAGTGGTGCAGTTACAAACTCGAAGGAACCACGAGCCCATAAGACTGGCAAACACATTGAGCGCAAGTACCACCTGATACAAAATTTCGTAAAGAAAGGAAAAGTTATTGTGATCAAGATAGCATCAGCCGACAACCTTGTCACTACCACATTTCTAGTTTGAGGGTATTTTTGTCATTTTTGGGGTTATTTGAATTTATTAGAATTTATTTGAATTTAATATATTTTATTAGGAATTTTAAATGATTTATTTGAATGGTGTGATTAAATCCTAGTTAATTGATTGCCATGTGGTTTTGGTTAGCCTAACCTAGATTGGACCTAACCTAGATTAGTCACAGCTAGTCTAGTTAGTCACTTTGGGTTTTAGTTAGTATTGGATACATAGGTTTAAGTCAAGTTTAGTTAAATAGAGTGTTTTGCTAAGAGACTAGGAAAGAGCCCTAGAATCTAGGCCACTCCTTATCCTTGATGCATTCCTAGCCCTAGGATGCAACCTAAAAACCCTAACCTAGCCTAGTGGTCGGCAAGACCCCCCCTTTGCCTATATAATATCATTTTAGGAATTTGAGCCTCCTTCCAATAGTTTATCATTTCTTTTCTAAAGACAAGGTGAGCCTACACTTCATTTCTCCATAGATTGATCAATGTAGGTCTATTTTCATTGGGATTTCCTCTATAGCACTCTAAATACTGCTCTTCTACTGTTTGTGGAGTCACATCACAGGTTTGGGATAATTTAAAGGAATTGGGTGGACTTTTGGAGGTTCACTTTGAAGAGTTTTTTTGTTGAAGAACACATAGAGGTAAAATCCTATTCCCTCATTAAAACTAGGGTTTCTTTGCATTAACACCTAGCCCTAGGTGTCCTGATTCTGTAGGATTAGGATGTGTTCCATTTCGTGTCCTATACGTGTCCGTATCGGACACGTATCAGTGACTGTGCGCAAGTGTTTGATGAAATGCCCCAATGGGCATTTCGTATTGATTTTTGAATTGTGTTTGAATAGAAAATTATTATTTGATGTCACTTACACGTTTGTGATTGACTGGGGTGGTTCCTGTGTCGTGTCATATCGTTAATGACACGTGCACACGCGGGTGCACCACGCGCGCGCGAGCGCTGTAGCTCCCCTGCTACCAGCGTGCTCGTGCAAGCCACCCAGGACACGTGGACACGTGTACTTGGATGTGAAACAAGGGGCAGTGTCTGTCATGACACCCCCGAGGTTTCGTGTCCTAAGGATACGTGTCGGGTGTGTATTATTCTGGACACTCGTGTGTCCTGTTTTTGGACACTCGTGTGTCCTGTTTTAGGACACCAAATTGGTTGTGTACCACCTACTGATATACCCTAACTATTATCTACCTTTTATTCTTCATGAATTGTTATATTGGATTGGAAAAAATCGATGTGGTTTTGGAAGTTCATGTTAACTGATACGATTAGTGTATCAATGATACACTGTTCTTCATTTTGTTTAAATTCCTGTTAATTAGTGATTCTAGATGTGCTAAGTTGTACCCTAACATGTTAAGATCCCTGTTAGTTAATTTATATAATCAAATAGGCCTGGTAACTTGTGAATGGGAAATCGATGTTGGGTTGGGGGTTCAACTGTCCAATTCCTGATACATTAGTTTCCATTCACTAATATTCCTGTTATGCAATGTATTAGTTGTATTTTGATGTGTTGAACACTGGACAATCATGATTGATCTCAGTTTTAGTTGTATGCATAATCGAAATTCATGTAATAGGTTCTTGCTTACTGACAGGGTAATATCAGTGAGCATCACTGAATACTCTTATGCATGAATTAGTTTTCTTCCCATTTCCTTAAACTGTTAACTGCTAACACACACACACACAAATGTTGAACACACAGGGACATATTCACTGTCACCTGAGTATTCTTCCTATATTTGTGAACACATTAGGCACAACCTTGTGCACTCTTATACACACACTCATTTTCCTACAACACATGTTACTGTCAATTCTGGGCACACAGGTTTTACCATTTTTCTGTTTTCAGAAACACACACACACACACACACCTAGCTAAGTCCCTTGTCACTCACACCCTCACTCCCACACACACTAGTGTATCTCTCTCACACATCACTCACTTGACAGTACACACACACACCCTCACTCCCGAACACAGCCACACATGTGTCTCCCTCTCCCACACCCAGCAGCACACACACACACTTGACACTCACACACACAAGTTCACATAATTCCTGAACACATACACAAATTTACATATTTCCCTTTTCACACACACACACATGCCTCTCTCTCTCTAAATACACAAGTATGTGATATATATATATATATATATATATATATATATATATATATATATATATATATATATATTATATATATATATATATATATATATATATATATATATGTGTGTGTGTGTGTGTGTGTGTGTGTGTGTGTGTGTGTGTGTGTGTGTGTGTGATGATTCCTAATGAATATAAACTATAACCTATTGTAATATAATATATATATATATATATATATATATATATATATATATATATATATATATATATATATATATATATATATATATATATATATATATATATATATATATATATATAATGTGAATGTGCCTATACCTATGTATATGTATATGGGTAACCTATATGCTAGTGTATTTCTATGTTGTGTTAGATAACATATCAATATGTGTAGTATTTTAGATATAGATAATGTCATATAGTCATGTGTTATGGGTTGGCTTATAGGCATGATATAGCCTATGGCCTATGTGTGTGTCTATTGCCTAGTAAGTCTAGAATGGTCTTGTATAGCTTTGTTAGACCTAGAGTAGACTTGCTAGACCAGTGTAGACTTGTTTGACTTAGGTTTGACTTGGTTGACCTAGTTTGACTTCTAGGGTTGACCAGAGTTGACTTTGGCTTAGATTAACCTAGAATCATGTAGAATGCATAGTAGGACTTCATTATACCATTTTGGACTTGTTGTGACTTGTGCTATTTTGATTAGGAGCCAGACACCTCTCCTCGGACAGTACATTTTATCCGAACACTCAGATACTAGGCGAGTACATTCTCTGAACATTTCATATCCTACTTAGAATTATTTTCCTGCTTTAGATTACTTTACTTGATGCTGTCACGACATTATCACGGATTGGTACTATATGGATCTCTTCATGCGATGTTATCCCACTCGGGAGCATCGGGTACATTGTGTCATGTGCGTTTCACTTTCATCATGTACTCCTGTGCTTTCACCATACATGTATATTCCTGTGAATCATGTACTCTCGTGTTCACGGAGCCCTCATGTATACTATCATGTGTACCCTTTAATGGGCCCCATGTGATATCATGTATAATAACATAACCTGCTTAGATCCTTGTGTATTGATTGGGGAAACGGGAGAGTGCTAGTAGTCATGTGAACAATTCTATAAGTAGTGTAGATCATGTGAAACTCTTTAGTGTAGATCATGTACAAATCTGTTATGTTCACATGTGCTATCCTGTACTCTACATCACTAGCCACTATTAGTTCTCTATATACAGTAGCTATTTACATACAGTTCTCTTCTTTTACATCATGTACTTCCTTTCAGCTCATGTATCTTACTCTACTGCATGTTTATATTTTCTAACCTGCTATAATTTGTTGAGATGTATTGTGCTCGCTCATATCCTGACTGGACCTATTAAAAATATTACAGAGGACGAGGAGGAGGCCTGTGTGGATACCTTCTGCGGGACAGCCCTAGACGACACTTGCGAGCTGGACTCTCAAGAGGACCCAGCTCTAGCTGAGGACATTACCCCTATTGCCTAGATTAGCTTAGTTAGGCCTTATCTTATTTTATGTTGTCCTGAGACTGTTTAGCTAGACTTTATTTCTGTTCAGAGATTCTGAGTTGTATATATTCTTCATATTCAGTAGCTGAGATTTGTACTCTGGGTATTTGCTGGGATATTATCTTAGACTATTTTATCATCTGTATTTTCTTGAGTTCTATATCATATCGTGCTATCTCTTCCTTAGTTGTGATTGAGTTTATTTACTGCTATGTCACCCCCATTCGGGGAGTATAAACTGTTTAGAGTTATATTATTAGATGTTGTGACCTAGGACAGCGTTCTATAGCCGACACTGCGGCGTAGGCTAGACATACACACGTCTCGTGCCCTTATTCTAGGGTGCGGGTCGTGACAAACCTAGCTGATCCCTTTACAAAGAGCTTACCAGCTAAGGCTTTTGATAGTCATGTTGAGGGAATGAGAGTCAGATGTGTAGCAGCATGGCTTTAAGTATAAGTGGAATATTTGTAACAGTATACTGAAAAGCAATGCTTTGAGTATAAGTGGGAGATTGTTAGGGTTATATACTAAAACCATCCTTTTTTAGTAAGCTTAATTCTTTAAATTTTGAATGAGAATCATATGGGCAAATGTTTGCATATTGTATTTGTTGCAAGTGTTAATACAAATGTCTGATATTCTATATTGTAGATAATATGGTGTGTGGTGTCACACAGAAGATCATATTATCAGTTCCCTATGGAGTATATAAATAGTTCACAACCTAGATGGACTTGGACAATCTATTGGAAAGGTTGTAGTGTAATATGGTATTAGTCTATCTTGACTATAGGTTTACACTAGTACACTTTGTGTGTATTGAACATGACCACTTGAGGTTGTTCTCTTTGTACTGACTACATAAGAGAACAAATACCTCTGTTATTATGGATGCTTGTGCTCTTAACCCGGATATAATAACGGATATGTATATGCAGTGTGCATTATTTTGACTCATAAAAGACTGAGATTCATTATGGATCAACAACCTCTATGAATTGGGTAATAACATTGTATGTATGATGAGCTGTTGATTATAAATGGAATCCATGCCCCGATACATCGGGTTGATGATGTCCCCTTAAGGAGCTCATAAGGATTTTCATATAAACCCTGCAGGTGGATTATATTCGACATGACAAATAAAGTTGAGCGGTACTACTTAAGGATAAAAGATGTTGAATCAATATAGTTGTCAATAACTTAATTTGATCGACGGACATACGATATCTTAACATGGGGAGCCAAACGAGCATATAATAAAAAGAGCCCACAAACATAATTTGGGATTAGGGAGGTAGTGCAACAATAGCTCATTAGTGGACCGAGCTATTGTTAATGGGTCTGGATTGTGTGTTCGGGCTGAACACGGGATATCCAGATCCGTTAGGAGGCCCAGCCCTAATTTCTTCTCATGGTCCCTGTCGTAGCCTATATATATCCTCTATTCTCTGGCCGCCATATTACCGATCAGAAATCTAAAACTTTCTCTAAATTCGTGATTCACGTAAGGAGAGAAAGAGAGGGCTGCCAAGGAGAAGAAAAGGTTGGGAGATCGTCGCCCATACGACGTCCAACTCGAGGAAGGAATATGTACGGAAGATCTTGGGGTCGTCCGCTCGAAATTGCCAGGAATTACTTGTCTCCTTTCCGTCGCAGGCATAATTCCTGAACCCTAGTTTCTGCCTATGAAGGGTTAGAATAAGTATTAGATCTGTTTAACTTTCTATCGATCAATACGCACACCAAAGGAAGGGTCCTGGGAATCCTCAGTTCCATCAATCGCATCTCTTATGCGATGATCCTCCCACGCATCTTTCAGAGATTTGATATTGACTTATCCACTTGTGCTCTTGACCCTGATCCCAAGTTCCTCAAGCTTTCTCGTCGCAGCATTACCACTATTCTTCCACCTACTACACCAGCTCCTCCTGTACCTACTCCTACAGCACCTGGTCCTCCTCAGTCTTACCCTATGACCTTTGGGGGTATTCAGCAGCATCTATCAGATCTGCAGTCATTCTTCGTTGACACTTCCAGGGAACATGAGTTCCGTGACGTGACTCGGTTCCAGACTATTGCCAACTCCTTCGTCGATCTGAGATTTGCACAGGGAGGTCACTCTGCTAGCTCTTTTCCTTGAGACCCTTATGTATCTGGCTATCGCATTGACGATAAGGCGGTCCACTCTCTGCTCCAGCCAGGGAACGCATACGATTGGTATCGTACTTCTGGTGCTACTCCACATACTTCTGGAGCCAGCACTTATGGAGCTGGTCCATCTGGACATGCTGGCACTGCAGTCGATGATGATGAGGATGACTTTTGAGTTGTTACTTTTTGAGACTGTCTATTTTGTCTTATGTTTACTTGAAAATGCTCCGACATTCTAAGATATTATCAGTACTCTTTATTTTGGATATGATTTGTGACCTTGATAGACATATGTTTTTATGCCTCAGTTTGGCATATGTTTTAATTTAGTTTATTATTCAGCACTTTTGTTTCAGCTTTATTATAGCATTATCTTTTTTTAAGCTTCCATATAAACTACCTGTGACAAATACCATGCATGTGTTGTTTATACCATATATGTTTATCTTATTCTATCTATGATGTTTCATACCATGCCTGTATTGAAATAATGTTAGAAATAATGTCTTTTATTCATATTTTTTTGTGTTTCTTCACTGATTGTTACTTATGCATTCATTGCAGGGGAGCTTTCTCTTTTGTAATTATTTTGCTAAGTGACAACGGGGGAGAAATAGGATCTAACATCTTCATGAATACAGGTTATGAACAATTTTTTTACACTTTTGACTTGATCAAAACCAAGTGTTATATCGGTCAAGGTTTGCCAATTATCCAAATGGAAAGATTGTTGGCCCATTGGTCATGGTCAAACCTAATTTTAATAATTGATCAAACGCTGTCTCGATATACGAATCAATTCAGATGTTTACTAACGACGTTTTGGCACTAATCAAAGATGGATATCTACTCAATTCTAGAAGATCTGTTTGCCACTCAAATTATTTTTCCTTAAAGCAATGTAATTTTCATTTTATTGAGTCTAGGAATACATTGTACACCAAGTCGTACTGGCAAATAGGCTATCCGAAATCGTTTTTCAAAACTGACCTATCTTTCCAAAATGACCTATGTTTTTAAAAAATATCTATTTTACAAAGAGCTTCTGAAGGACTTTTCAAAAAGCTAAAATTATTTTTCACAAAATCAACTGACCAAACCCTGACAGAACTCGGCCAGAGTTCGGCCAAGTTGAACGTTATGTGAACGTTTGATTTTGAACTTGGTCTCCCTTCGGTTGCGGTTGGTTACAAAGAGTTCTGTCCGAATTCTGCCCGAATTCTGTCAAAGTTCTGCCTTTGAAAAAACTATAAATAGAGAAGAATTTCGATCATTTCAAAACACTAATTCACTTTCAATCTCTTCTCTTCTAAAGCTTACATTTCTTCCAAAGAGTTCTAAAAAGCTTCCATTTTCAAATCCCAAGCCAGTTACAATCCTCTAGTCGATTTGCCAGTACGGTGCAGTCTAGAAGTTTCAGAGCGATTGTAATCAGAGGCTTGATTGAAGATTGACTCTTCACAATTGAAGTTGGTCGAGTTCTTCGTATCAAAGCTCTCGTCTGTAGAAGTTGTAAGGACTTCGTATGAAAACTTGCGAGATTTTTCAACAGTGGATTCAACTGGAAGCTAGAGTTCTTCCGACTGGATTAGTCCTCACAAGAGGGAAACCGGTATAAATCTCTGTATTTGCGTTTGCCTTCTGATCACTCTTTTTTATTACAGTTATTTATTTTTGTGAGTATTATTATATCTGTGATCTAACTGTTAACGAGTTTTTAATTAGCAATATTCTGCGGCCTATTCTATTCACCCCCCTCTAGAGTATTCTGTTTACGACTTCGTTCCTACAATTGGTATCAGAGCAGGTTATACAGGTAAAGCAAGATAAAATTGCAGCTATATTCAGTTATTTTTTTATAGATCATAGAATTACACATGGCAACTGTAAAATTCACAAGTGAAGGCCAAGCCACAAACAGAACTCCACTGTTTGACAGCACAAACTATACTTATTGGAAAACACGTATGAGTTTCTTCCTGAAATCTTTTGATTTTGACTTATGGTCTGTAGTTATTGATGGCTACAAAAAGCCTCTCCGTATTAATGTTGATGGAGTTTTAATTGAAAAACTCCATGACAAATATACAGAGGATGAAAAGAAAAAAGTCAGTCTTGACGTACGTGCTATTAACGCTTTATTTTGTGCTTCAGACGGAACTGAATTCAATAGGGTGTCTACCTGCACAACATCAAATAAAGTGTGGAAACTTCTCGAAGTAACCTACGAAGGAACAACACAAGTCAAGGAGTCAAAGATCAGCAGACTTACTCAGGAGTACGAGACATTCAAAATAAAGCCAAGTGAATCAGTCACTCAGATGTTTACAAGATTCTTGGATATTGTAAATCCTTTGTCTTCATTAGGCAAGGATTACAGTAACCATGAAAAGATTCGTAAACTTCTACGAGCTCTCACAAAGAACTTAATTCCAAAGGCTACAGCAATCATTGAAGGAAACGACCTCTCAACAATGTCTCTGGAAACACTCATGGGTAAGCTACTCACTCACGATTTAGAACTTCAAGACTTTAAAGATGCTATACCAAAGGAGAAGTCAGAGAAGTTGATCGCTCTCAAGGCTCAACATAGAAGAACTATCGAAGATGATTCTGATGACAACGACACCGACTCTAAAGATCAAGCTCTTCTGGTAAAAAAATTCAAGAACTTCATGAGATTTAATAGGAGAACAAAAGATAGCAACAGCAACAACAATGAGGAAGATCCTATTTGCTACGGATGTAAGAAAAAAGGACACATGATGAAAGATTGTCCAACAGCATCATCATCAACAAGAAAAAGCAGCAAATATGACAAAGGCTACCTGAAGAGATCTACATCAAGGAACTACGCCAACACAAGCATATGGTATGAAACCGAAGCCAGCGATTCAGAAGACGAATAATCAGATGACGCTGCAAATATATGCTTGATGGCTTGCGATCAGGTAATCACTAATCCTCTATTTGATCTTTTTGATGATTTCACCTTTGAGCAACTAGGAGAGGCTTTCAGTGACCTATTAAATGATTACAGGAAACTGCGTAGTAAATATAAAACCTTTAAGAAGGTACTCAAAGAGTACAAAGGTGAAATAGAAAGACTTATCGACCAACTAGATCATGTTAGAAATAATGACTCTTCAATTGAGTCTAGTGAGCTTTCATCTATTAAGTTGTTGTTACACGAGACTATTAAGTTATCCGAAGAAAAAGACCAAACTATTATCCAGTTAAAGGAAGACCTATCTAAGGAGAGAAAGAGTCTCCAGTGTGCACAAGTTAGAATAGAAACACTTACATCTGACTACACTAGATTATATGACACTTCTAAAAAGTTGGAAATTAGTTTAGGAAAACGGCCTGAAGTTGCTGCTTTCTATTCTAACATGTGTCAATTACTGAATCATCGGAACACGCCCAAACCAAATACTGTCAGACCAAACCATACCAAACCTATGCCTAAGAAGACTAATAAGCATGCATTTTTCTATACTAGAAAACCAAAACCTATCAATCATGCACCTCACACAACTTTCAACACTCAACATGCAAAATGTCATTATTATGGCCTCATTGGTCATATATTCTCTGCATGTAGAATCAAAAAATTAGTAGATTTAAATGTTTATGCATGGATACCAAAAACTAACCAGTCAGGATCCTACAAGAAATGGGTACCAAGAGTTTCATCTGTAAATTATTTCGTAGGTGGAACGCCCTTCACATGCTAGGAGCAAATGGATCCTCGACAGCTGTTGCTCACGGCACATGACCGGTGATGCTTCATTATTCGCAACACTGTCGAAGAAGAATAAAGAAGGATACGTCTCCTTCGGTAATAATTTAAGAGGGTACATAATCGGTATCGGTGACATTGGTAAGGCTCCCTATCCTGTGATTAAAGATGTCGGTCTAGTTACCGAGTTAAAACATAATCTGCTCAGCATAAGCCATTTAGCAGATCACGGTTATGGTATTAACTTCGTCAAAGACAAATGTACTATAGTTGATAGTTCAACTGGTAGTACTATCTTTGAAGGTATCAGGAAAGGCAACATATATGTTTTCTATTTGTTGGAAGATGCTAACAAAGGAGGTAGATGTTTGATGGCCAAAAGCATTGAAAGTTAACTATGGCATATGAGACTCGGTCATGCAAAATAGATATAATTTCAAGACTATCTACAAAGAAGTTGGTATGCGGCTTACCGGACATATCTTTCAAGAAGGATACGGTATGTAGTGAATGTGAAAAGAACAAAGCTACATGATCCGCATTTAAATCCAAGAACACTGTAAGTACCACTAGACCTCTACAACTGTTGCATATGGACTTATTTGGACCAAGTAGAATTGCTAGCCTAGGTGGTAAGTTATATGTTTTTGTCATTGTAGATGATTTCTCTAGATATACATGGGTTTATTTTCTTGCACGCAAGAACGATGCATTATCAGAATTCGTTACCTTTTGCAAGAAAGTACAGAATAAAAAAGGGTTCATGATTACTCGCATTCGTAGTGATCATGGCGACGAATTTGAGAATGCAGAATTCAAGCAATTTTGTGACACACACGGTTATTTGCATGAATTCTCTTGCCCTAGGACTCTACAACAAAATGGAGTTGTGGAACGTAAAAACAGAACTCTATCTGAAATGGCTAGAGTAATGTTAAACCAGTTTAGTCTACCTAGATACTTTTAGGCTGAAGCTATCAATACAACGTGCTATATTCTCAATAGGGTTCTAATTTGACCTATATCGAAGAAGATTCCCTATGAACTATGGTTTGATAGAATACCCAAGTTTCATATTTTAAGATTTTTGGTTGTAAATGCTTTATTCTTAATACTAAAGACAATCTGAGTAAATTTGATGAAAAGGCTGATGAAGGTATATTTTTAGGTTATGCAGCAAAGAGCAAAGGGTACAGAGTTTTCAATAAAAGAACTATGATCATCGAAGAATCAATCAATGTCAAGTTTGATGAGCTAAATCAACACTTAGACGATGACGACAATGAAGACATAATTACACCAAGTACAGCTACCGTAAAACCTTCACACAAAGATGCAGAACCTTCACACCAAGCACCAGCTGAGTCTTCAAGCAAAGAAGCCAGAACTAGCAATCCTGAGGATACGCCAAAAGAGATGAGATTCTTGGCAGATCATCCAAAGGACTTGGTAATTGGTGAGATTACCAAGGGTATAAGTACTCGTTCCTCTAATAAAGATATAGCTTCTTGTGTTGCTTTTGTTTCGCAGTTTGAACCCAAAAATATTGAAGAAGCATGTAGTGATAATTTTTGGTTAGATGCTATGCAAGAGGAATTAAACCAATTTAAACGAAATCAAGTTTGGGAACTTGTTTCCAAGTCCATTGATCATTGGCACCCGTTGGGTATTTCGAAACAAACTGAACGAGAATGGTTTAGTGACTCGTAATAAGGCTCGACTCGTAGCTCAAGGATACAATCAAGAAGAAGGTATCAACTACGATGAGACTTATGCCCCAGTTGCGAGATTAGAATCCATTCGCATGTTATGTACATTTGCATGTTTTCATAATTTTAAGTTATTTCAAATGGATGTCAAAAGCGCATTTTTGAATGGTTTTATAAAAGAAAAAGTTTATGTAGCTCAACCTCCTGGTTTTACTGATTTTAAATATCCTAATTATGTTTTCAAGTTGAAGAAAGCCTTATACGGTTTGAAACAAGCCCCTCGTGCTTGGTACGATCGTCTAAGCTCTTTTCTACTTGATAACGATTTTCAAAGGGAAAGGTTGACACTACATTATTTATAAAATCTTTGAATAACAATATTCTTTTGATTCAAGTCTATGTAGATGATATTATTTTTGGATCTACTGATGAATCTCTTTGTCAAGAATTTTCAAAGTGTATGTATAATGAGTTTGAGATGAGCATGATGGGAGAGCTGAAATTCTTTCTTGGACTTCAAATCAAACAAACCAAAAATGGGACGTTCATAAATCAAGCAAAGTACACAAAGGATCTATTAAAGAAGTTCGACCTGGAAGCAGTCAAGCCACTTAGCACTCCAATGACGACTTCAACCAAGCTTGATATTGATGAACAAGGCAAACCCGTCGACATACGTAAGTATCGAGGTATGATCGGTAGCTTACTGTATTTAACTGCTAGTCGACTAGACATTATGTTTAGTGTTTGTTTATGTGCACGTTTTAAGCCAATCCTAAGGAATCACATCTGTGTGCAGTTAAGCGTATCTTCCGATACCTTAAAGGCACTTCTTCTGTCGGCTTATGGTATCCCAAAACTACGTCACTTGACCTAACCGGTTATTCTGATGCTGATTTTGTCGGATGCAAAGTAGATAGAAAAAGTATCAGTGGCATATGTCATTTTCTAGAAAAAGCTCTAGTCTCTTGGTTTAGTAAAAAGCAAAATTCTGTTGCATTATCAACAACCGAGGCTGAGTATATCGCCGCAGGACGTTGTTGTGCACAAATTTTGTGGATGAAGCAAACTTTAGAAGACTATGGATTGTATTTTACACACATATCCATTTTCTGTGATAACACTAGTTCTATTAATTTGACTAAGAATCCAGTATGTCACTCTCATACTAAGCATATCGAGATTCGATATCACTTTCTTAGAGATCATCAACAAAATGGAGATATAAACCTTGTATACATAGACACACAGAATCAATTGGTTGACATACTCACAAAACCTTTAGCGGAAGATCGTTTCAATTATTTACGTCGAGAATTAGGAATTTTAAATGTCAATAATATTAACTAATTTTGTTTTATTAATTAATTTATTTAATACTCAATAATTGTTTCCGAGACAAGCCTAAAAAGAGTCTGTCTGTCACCACGACTACGGTCGAAGCGAAGCGGTATTTAAGAGTTCCCCGATGAACCTCCGTTAGCTGGAATAGTACTCCTACAGCTAATCTGAAACAGATGCAGAGTAAAGAATATTAATTTATAAAATAATATTAATTATATTATTTGAAATTTAAAATTACTAAACTTTGAATTAAATATTTAAAATGAATTGATGAAAAGGATGTGGCCCATAATTTTTTTTATATAGCCAGGAGAACCCTTAGAGAATTCGGCCCGAGTTCGGTCCGAATTCGGCCAGAGTTTGGCTAGGTGTATATATATATTTCAACCAGAACCCGAGGCCCCCATCTTCTTCATCCCTTCCAAAACCACAATAACAGCAGCAGTCGCCCGAAACCCTAGTTCTTCTCCACCTTTTTTCTTCCAATCTACGTGGAAATCTCCGTCCAAAATTTGGATTCGTGCGGAGAATCGCGTCCTCTACAGCATACCTGATTCTCGGAAGGTATAATTTCTTCTCTCCTCCACTTTCAAATTATTAGGGTTTTTAGTTTTGGGGATAGAATGCCTAAGGGATTCAATCCTTTCAAGAGGAAGAAGACCCATGCCAGTGAAGAGGTATCGTCTTCTGATCTGCATACGGATTCCCTCTTTTCTCCAGTCCAATCGGATGACGGTGCATCGGACGAGTTTTATTTCAAAACTCCCGACCAAGCCTTACTTTGGTATGCCGACTTTATTATGTGTACTATATGTACCGGATCTTCGATCAAATGGATTGTATTTCCCGACCACCATCCTTACTTTGAGGCATTAGGGCTATATCATTTTGCTACTTTATAATTCCCTATAGCTACTAATGCCGTTAGACTATTTTACTGTAACTTCGTGTTAGACACTTTTACTGCGAGAACTCGTGTCGGCAGAATAGATATCGAGTTCAATGATGAATCGCTAGCAAAAATCCTTGGTCTTCCAAACAAAGGTGCCCCTTTCGATGACATCACTGACTTCGATTTCCCCGAGGGTACGACTTTCGTTACTTTCAAGAATGAGCTTTGTGCGCCCGCACGTGCTCGTCCTGGAAAGTTCAAGGCCAATAACTTGGACTTGTTTAACTATGAATTATATCGTATCATCTATTCAACTCTACTTCCAAAATCCACTTCAAAAGATGATGTCACTACACTTAAGCTTTCTGCTTTATATCACATTCTTAAGGGGATTTCTTTTTCTGCCCCTAAGACTATCATTCAGATGATGGATAGATGTCACGGAAGAGACCGCAACCTCTCTTATGCGGTGATCCTCCCACGCATCTTTCAGAGATTCGATATTGACTTATCCACTTGTGCTCTTGACCCTGAGCCCAAGTTTCTCAAGCTTTCTCGTCGCAGTATTGCTACTATTCATCTACCTACTGCACCTGCTCCTCCTACACCTACTCCTGCAGCACCTGGTCCTCCTCAGTCTTACCCTATGACCTTTGAGGGTATTCACCAGCATCTATCAGATCTGCAGTCATTCTTCGTTGACACTTCCAGGGAACATGAGTTCCATGACGTGACTCGGTTCCAGGCTATTGCCAACTCTTTCGTCGATCTGAGATTTGTACAGACGGGTCACTCTGCTAGCTCTATTCCTTTAGACCCTTCTGTATCTGCCTACCGCATTGACGATGAGGCGATCCACTCTCTGTTCCAGCCAGGAAATACATACGATTGGTATCGTACTTCTGGTGCTACTCCACATACTTCTGGAGCCGGCACTTCTAGAGCTGGTCCATCTGGACATGCTGGCACTGCAGCCGATGATGATGAGGATGATGATGACTTTTGAGTTGTTACTTTTTGAGACTGTCTATTTTGTCTTATATTTACTTGGAAATGCTTCGACATTCCAAGATATTATCAGTACTCTTTATTTTGGATATGATTTGTGACCTTGATAGACATATGTTTTTATGCCTCAGTTTGGCATATGCTTTAGTTTAGTTTATTATTCAGCACTTTTGTTTCAACTTTATTATAGCATTATCTTTCTTTATGCTTCCATATAAACTGCCTGTGACAAATACCATGCATGTGTTGTTTATACCATATATGTTTATCTTATTCTATCTATGATGTTTCATACCATGCCTGTGTTGAAATAATATTAGAAATAATGTCTTTTATTCATATTTTTTTTGCGTTTCTTCACTGATTGTTACTTATGCATTCATTACGGGGGAGCTTTCTCTTTTGCAATTATTTTGCTAAGTGACAACGGGGGAGAAATAGGATCTAACATCTTCATGAATACATGTTATGAACAATTTTTTTACACTTTTGACTTGATCAAAACTAAGATGTTATATCGGTCAATGTTTGTCAATTATCAAAATGGAAAAGATTGTTGGCCCATTGGTCATGGTCAAACCTGATTTTAATAATTGATCAAACTCTGTCTCGATATACGAATCAATTCAGATGTTTACTAATGACATTTTGGATACTGATCAAAGATGGATATCTACTCAGTTCAAGAAGATCTGTTTGCCACTCAAATTATATTTCCTTAAAGCAATGTAATTTTTATTTTTATTGAGTCTAGGAATACATTGTACACCAAGTCGTACTGGCAAATAGGCTATCCGAAATTGTTTTTCAAAACTGGCCCATCTTTTCAAAATAACCTACGTTTTTGAAAAATATCTATTTTACAAAAAGCTTCTGAAGGACTTTTCAAAAAGCCAAAATTATTTTTCACAAAATTAACTGACCAAACCCTGACAGAACTCGGCCAGAGTTCGGCCAAGTTGAATGTTATGTGAACGTTTGATTTTGAACTTGGTCTCCCTTCAGTTGCGGTTGGTTACAAAGAGTTCTGTCCGAATTCTGCCAGAATTCTGTTAGAGTTCTGACTTTGGAAAAACTATAAATAGAGAAGGATTTCGATCATTTTAAAACATCAATTCACTTTCAATCTCTTCTCTTCTAAAGCTTACATTTTTTTCAAAGAGTTCTAAAAAGCTTCCATTTTTAAATCCCAAGCTAGTTACAATCCTCTAGTCAATTTGCCAGTGCGGTACGGTCTAGAAGTTTCAGAGCGATTGTAATCAGAGCCTTGATTGAAGATTGACTCTTCACAATTGAAGTTAGTCGAGTTCTTCGTATCAAAGCTCGCGTCTGTAGAAGTTGCAAGGACTTCGTATGAAAACTTGCGGGATTTTCCAATAGTGGATTCAATTGGAAGCTAGAGTTCTTCCGACTGGACTAGTCCTCACAAGAGGAAAACCAGTATAAATCTCTGTGTTTGTGTTTGCCTTCTGATCACTCTTTTTTATTACAGTTATTTATTTTTGTGATTATTATTATATCTGTGATCTAACTGCTAACAAGTTTTTAATTAGCAATATTTCGCTGCCTACTCTATTCATCCCCCCTCTAGGGTATTCTGCTTTACGATTTCGTTCCTACACTATCTACGTTTGTCACTCCCAATGTTATCAACCTACATTATACCTATGGGTTGGCCATGAGATGCTTGGAGTTTTACTATTTCCTGGTGCGTATCCCCTGAGTTGTGCCTTCCATTATCTTCTTAGGCATTTAATCGAATAGCTAAGTTAAATAACTGAATTATAATTAATGAAGTGCAGTTACTTACCTATTGCAATGGTGGTTGCCCTCACCTGATCCTTCGACTCCTCTTTGGTGATTCTCATGATGGAAGAGCAGACTCCTTAGGGTTTGTAGAGGAAAAGGGAAGTCGGCTGACTGTACCCCTTTTATACGCTAGGTTTAGATAGGATTTCATATAAACCAAATCGAATTTGGATTTGATTGGGGACTTGACTTGGATTGAGAGGGATATTGCTTGAACAGATGAACTCTATCATGAGGGATTTTATTTGCTAAAAGGGAGCATCGACTGAAGATTTAAATCTAGAGTTTAAATAGGTCGGCCATACTCCAAATTCAAATTTGAAATATTTGTATTAAAGTCCTTGATATATTTACTTTTGCAATCCTATTGTCTTTCCATATTTATCCTATCAAGAACTTTATTAGGGTAATTACCTATACATGGCAATAATAATAAAAATAATAAAAGAAAGAAAAATAAAAGAAAGAAATGGGTTCATGGACTTACAGTCGGTCATGTGCTGCCCGTAGATGTTCTTGAATCTACTTCACCGTCTCGATTGTATTAACCACTAACTCTGGGCCCAAAATTTGTCTCTCCTACATCACTCCAATATATATAGTAGAGCGACACTTCCTTCCATATAATTCCCCGAAGGGTGCCATATGGATGCTATCCTGATAATTGTTGTTTTATGAGAACTCAACCAAGTGTAGATGATCCTCCCAAGATCCTTCAAAGTCAAGCATGCATGCTCTAAGCATATCCTACAATGTCTGAATAATTCGCTCGGACTGACCATTTGTTTGAGGATGATAGGAAGTGCTGAACTTCATACTAGTTCCAAGGCTCTCATGTACATAAACTTCTCCAAAAATAAGATGTGAACATCGAATCTTGATTTGGCATAATGCTAATTGGCACTCCATGTAACCGTACAATCTTTCTCTTGTATATATCAGCTAATTCCTGTGTGGACCGTCCAACAATGAAAGGCATGAATTGTGCCATCTTGGTGAGTCGGTCTACGATTACCCAAACTGCGTCTTATCATGCCTCGATCCGTCGAATCGTTTGTCCTCGTATCAATTTTGGCCAAATAGATCATTTTCGCTGGGGCGAGACATCGTAAAGTCTAAATTGCACTTGTACAAGGCAATAACATGCATTTGATAATTCTTTTGAAACATCCAGTTGAAATTAAACAGTACATAGAGTCAAAGATGCAATATAGAAAGAAATTAGCTTTTCATTGATAATTTGCCATGAAGGGCAAGGTCGTTTTTACATTACATATGTCGTTGTGACTACATAAATTGAAATAACAAAAGCAAAACATTCGACAAGTTGTCATGAAATATATATCGTTCCATATTTTCATGCCCTTTTATAGACTGAAATAAAAGCCTTCTACGATGAATCAGCTTTAAAATACTTCAAAATATGAGAGCTTCGAGGCGCCTCTCGTTCTTCAGCTTAGACTCATGCTCCCGCCGTGTGCTCGTCACCTGGGGAGTTGAATAATTAAAAATTCAAATGTTCAATTATTCTTCTAGTACATAGTTAAATATTAACCAACTTCTATTATCCTAACTAACACTTCCCTAGACTTAGGAATTAAAAATAATAATTAGGATTTTGTTTTTCTAAAATTAAAATGAACTAACCATGATTCGAGAAAATCCTTAGGTTTTTTTTATTCATTTTAATTCAGAACTAGAAAATCTAGGAAAAATATTAAAATATTTTTTTTTTCAATTTTATGGATTACATGTGGGCTCCATTCTCAGTACATTAAAAGCACTTCAAAATGCAATAACTTTTACAAACTGAAAGATACATTTCTTCTACCTCGATTCCTTCTATGATCATCTCTTTAACCAAGTACTTTGTGCTCTTGCTTGGGTTCTCATTTTGAAAAACATGATTTTTAGTCGTCAATTATGAGGATACATTTTTTTACTTTGCAATCAAAGAGCACCGATGATTGTAGCTTTGATATATTTACGTCTTCAACAACTTCATTGTTTATGGATCTTCACTTTCACAATCAGGCAATTCTTGCTTAAGGGCATCATCACCTCTAATGTCATTGAAGCTAGTATCACTTATATTAACTGAAAATCTCGGAAGTGATTCTTTTCCACTTTGTCTTCACAGTCTCAAATTACAATTGACCTTCTTCAGTGGCCTTCTGTAAAACAATGCAAAGATTAACATAGCTATTCATGTCATGTGTAGCAGTGTTATGCCACTTGCAATATTGTCGCTTTTTAAATTCTTTTATTGGTGGTATAGTAAGGTCTGACTGTAATTTAATGTGCTTGTCTTTCAACAACATATCAAAATTTTGGTCCCCCTTTGCCAAGTCAAAGTCATATTGTTAGTATTAATCGTAACTAGTAGACTTCAGAAACAAATCCCTTAGACCACCATGAAATCCTGTGTGGGTCCCATTTACCAAAAATTTATGGGTTCTGTGGATCCCTTAATTTTGGAACCAAACAAGTACCATATGACTACTTGATAATCTCCAATAATCATTTATCTTCTAAAGATTAGACATAGCGAATATGAAAACATAGGTTAGAGCTACCCACAAGTCATATAATGTATTTAATTGTATTTTTTGGATGAGCATATTATTATGGAATATTGTATATGATGTTTAAAGAATGATCCTAATAAACTATGGTCGCTCACTGAGTTAACATTTCACACTTTCTAATTCAAGCCAAGTGCTACTTATGGTTACTCACTAAGTCAACATTTCATATTTTCTAATTCAAGCCAAGTGCTACTTAACTATAGGTTCAATTTTTTTAATACTATTGTGAGTAAAAATTGAGAAGGAAAATCAAGAAAAAGTTGTGAAAAAAAGGATAGGAGTGACAATAGTTGGACTGTAAAAGAGATAAAATAATTTTTCTTGCATAAGTTTTAAAAAAATATACACACAATCTATCCATGTAACATGTCGCAACTTCCAAGTTCTTTAAACATGACAATCATCTATTTTTCTATAGGCCAATTTTTTTTTTTTTAAATTACAACTTGATACCCTCAACTATCTAAAATGTTCAACTTGATACCCTCAACTTTGATAGGTACTAACTTAATACCCTCAACTATATAATAATTTTATATTGATACCCAAAATTTTAAAAATGACAAAATTACCCCTCCCTCCCCCTTCCCCGCGAGCCCTCCCCCCCCGGCGCCGCCCCCGTGCACCCCTCGCCATGGCCGTGGCCCCGTGCCCCCCCCCCCCCCCCCCCCCCCGCCGCCGCCGCCGCCTCCGCCTCCGCCTGCTTCCCAAGCGTGCGATCCCGCCGCCTCGCGCAACTCCGGGCACGCCAACGCGGGGTGGGGGGACGGGAGTTTGCTAGCTGGAGGGGGAGGGGGTGGGGAAGGTCACCGGCGGGAGGGAGGGAGAGGGTTTGGGTGGAGGGGGTGAAGGTCACCGGCGTGTTGGGGGGTGGGGGGGGGAGGTCGTCGGTCGGAGGCAAGAGGGGGGGGGGAGTTCGCCGGCGGGAGAGGAGGGGGGAGGGGGGGAGGGGAGGTCGTCGACCGGGGGTAGGAGGGGGGGGGGGGGGGGGGGCGGTGTTGGAGGGGAGGGGCAATTTTGTCAAAAAAAATTCAGGGTATCAAATTAGTACCTATCAAAGTTGAGGGTATCAAGTTGAAAAACTGAAATAGTTGAGGGTATTAAGTTGTAATTTAGCCTTTTTTTTTTTTTTTTTTTTTTTTTTTTTTTTTTTAACAATGTTCCGCAGAAATGTTCACCTTATCATTCGGAATTAGCAGATAGTTATTCGGGGGCAAATTTGTCAGCTAAATCATTCACGTCCATCTTCACTTCTCCACGACAGTAAAATCCCGGGCCAATCCCCCCTCTCCTTCCCCCCAAATCTAGGGTTTCCTCTCTCCCCTCTCCGAAACCCTAACTTCCATGGAGTCCTTCCACCAGGGGATCGGCTACGAGAAAGCCTGCCGCCTCTCCAACACCTCCCACTCGGAGATCGCCCCTTCCCTCTCCCTCCCCTCCCTCCCCATCTGGTTCGGCGAATCCGATCGGCGGCTAGGGCTCTCCGACGATCCCGGCGGCGGCGGGGATCGTCCGGAGATTCTCGACCAGGCAAGCGCCATCGCCGGACTGCTCCGCGACTCCGACGTCGGCTACCTGTAAGTTCTGCTGGAGCTGCTGCTTCAAGTTTCAAATTCGATTGTTGGCTCTTTCTGAGGATTTGTTTTGTTTTGTTTTTTGTTTTGTGTTAGAAATTTGAAGGAAGAGGCGAGAAATGCTGCCGGGAGCTCCCGGGAGCATTCGGTGCTCTATAGCGAAGTTCTCAAGTACAATCGTGAAGCGTTCGAGTGCTCTTCTCCAGGTAAACCATTTCCATTTGGATTATTTCTGTTGGTATAATTTGGTTCTTTTTGTATAAATTTAATAATCGAGCTTTAGGTAGCAATTTATTGCCTTCTGTTAAAATATATGTTCTTCTGTCATTTTGTTTGATCATGGAAGTTAGGGGGATACATTGTAGCTGTCATGTTTTCTTTTCTTCTTCCCTTCATAAGTTAGTTCCTCGCTGGAGAGGACGTCACTTAGTGCGATGGTATGGTGGTGCTTACAACCTGGAGGAGACATTGCGTTAGCTGAGCCTTGTGGCACTGCGGCGACCTTTTAGTTAGTTTCCCACTGTATAGGTTGTGGTTTGTCATTTTCTGTTAAAATCACATTGCTTATGTTGTTTCATAAGCGGCTAGTTTATTGCTGGGGGGACAAGTGATATGTTGTAGCAGGTGTTTTCTTTCTTTCATCAGTGAGTTACTTGGTACACATGTGGAGAGGTTAATTCACTGACTGCTAGGTTTCGATAAGGACTTATAGTATTGCAAGTTTGATTAGGAGATCAAATCATGACTGTCTTGACAATTGATATAGATGACTATTTTGTGAGAGAGATGTGGTGCACTAGTTAGAGATTGGCCTTCTAATTAGAACTAAGTTACTAAGGGCTAGTTTGGATTGTAGCTACGTAAACGCTCGTTGCCCTATAATTTCAACAATGCCCATTTGAGTCCCGGAATGAGTGGTACGTTTGGAAAAATGCCTGTCCAAGATGGAAACCGTTTGGCTTATATCTTGCTACCTATTGTGAAAAATAAGTCTTGGATGATGGTTACGGAGAAAACAAGTCTTATGCCTGTGCAGGGGTAGATGCACCTTGGGTCCAATTGGACCACACCAGCTGAAATTTGTAAAAAAAAAAAAAACACTTTTCTCCTTTTGTAAGTTACAAGTTTGCTCCACTCCCAATTCCCTATGGTCAAAAGCCCAAAGCCTATACTATTAAAGAACCCAAGAAAAAGAAAGTGTTGCTTCTTCCATAAAATGATATATTTTTTTAATCCTACATTGGGACCACAATGCTTACCCCAGAGAGAGTGCTTCCTTTTCCCATAAATTATTTCAACGTCATAAAAGAGTCACTTTCTCCCTATGAAAATCCAACTCCACTCGGATTCTAGTGCGACTTTGTCTCCACCTGCAAGGTTGTGCCCGTTCCAAGCCTTGTTGTGACACCATCTTTGTCCCATGTTGGTCTTGGCGACCCTTATGTTGAGTCGCTCTCCTCTGCATAATTCCTCACAACCATGTGCCGATTTCGCTCCTCTCGCCCCTTTCCCGATTTCGCCTCTTGTGCGGTTGTGACCATTCTAGCCTCCATCCCGGTTCCGACTTCGTATGTTGAGATGATTCTGCCCCCCTTCTAGTGCAACACCCCAATGCCTATTCCAAGCCCTTGCTCCTGGTTTGGCCCATTGTGACCTCGGCTACATCTAATTTTCTACCTCCTACGAGCATCATGGTTGTAGATGTTGGCCGACTTGTCCTACATATATCTCGGTTTCATAAGTAAAACGTCACGATATTGTAACATTTATGTCATTTTACAATACATCAACCGACATATGAGCTCAAAGTTGATAAATTGGTCGACCAACATTTTAGTCGATCGAATTTTTGTTGTGTTTCTTTTGAGATAAATGTTTTAATTGTTAAATTTAGTTATACTCTTAAACTCGACCCTTAAATACTTACTCTTAAATTGTATATTGTAAGCATTAACTTAGATTTTTAAATTATTTCGATTTATAATTTTAAAAAAAATATTTTTACTTATTGTCTTACTTAGACTGTTAAATTACTTGATACAACATTGATACGACATTCAAATTTTATTTGTTTTTTATATTTGTACTTGTAGGGTTATGTTAGCTGTTACCTTTAGGACATCTAGTGCACTTAGACAATATGTTTGTTATATATAATTTATATATAAGCAACCTAAAATGGATATCAGACATTTTAATATGCCCTCGATATCCGACATTTGTCTTATCAATATACAATCCACGACCCAGCACCCAACACCCGACATCCAACATCTACAACCTTATCTACTATCTAGCATTTATCTTTTCTCTTTTTAATTGCCAACATACGTAATGCCAATGGGACAATAATTTGAGCATTTTTATTAAAATTAGATGCACATATTGTTTTCTGTGGGTATATGTTCTTTTCTAACGAGAATAGAGTATCATAAAATAAGTTAGAGAGACACATGTTATTGATTGTGACAATGAATCTATCATCCAAATGTTTCAGAATATAAGGCCCGTAGGAGAGTTTTGTAAGCTTTGAATCTTAATATGATTTTGGACTTTAATAGAATATTTTTGTGCTATCATTTCAATTTTACAAACATTTTAAGATAATATATTTTGGCTTCATTGCGAAGGAGTTTCTTAAAGCCTGTTAGTGTAATTTTGGGTATTAATAGACCTTTTAAAATCCTCTTTTCACTTTTCTTAATCTTTTTCATGGTAGTCAAATGTGCGCCTTGCAGAAAGGCGCAGCAGCTGCGCCTCGTACTTCACTAGGCAAAGCGCCTTTCTCTAGACGCACCCAAGACGCGCCTTAAGTGTACCTTTCTGCAAGGTGCAATCAAGAAAAGGTGCGCCTAAGTGCGCCTTATGTTTTTTATTTATAGAACAAACTTTGAGGCAAGTAGATAATTCTTATCTCATACAAGTAGTTGGTTACAATTGAACAGGAAAAACTAAAATTTACTAAAAATGGTAGGAATAATACAAATTCTTGTTAGTTATGTTGTCTGCTACTATTGTTCTGCTAGTTCACTTGGTTATGTTTTAACGTATTTTTGTTGGTTAAAATATGTTAGTTGGTTTTATTTCTTACATTAATAATTTATTTATTTATTTATCTATGTATATTTTTTATTATTTTTAATATTTGCACCTTGCTTCGCTCAGACGTGCGCCTTAAGTGTGCCTTGTGCCTCGGGTGATATAGACCTTTTGTGCTTCGAGTGTGCCTTGCACCTTTGTCTACCTTGGTCTTTTTTAGTTAATGTAATTTTGCTCCAGCTTGAAAAAACATTGTATCCGTCCACGTGCTTGTGATATTATAGATTTTAGTCTTAATTGAACATAAATATGATAATTTTAGGCCTCCTTGTGGTTTATATATGTGTGTTTGCGAGGTACTTGGGCTGTTGTGGGTTAAATATTTATATTATTTCATCGCACCACCACATGTGAAATGTCCATTTTATTGTTAGAGATGGATTCACACCACGTTATAATTATTTTTGAAACCCGTCCTATTGAGATGATTTGAACTTGAGTTGCTCCAATTCCATGTTAAACTCCCTGCTAGTACGCCGAAGCTCTGATACTATGTTAAAGTCCCATCCATTGCACAAAAACTCTAAACTTGTGATGAGGTTGAGGGTTAGGCATTTAATTATTCCAACATGCTCCTGCAGTTCCTATGCTAATTTTGGTATGAGAGTTGGATTCACACAGTGATATATATATATATATATATATATATATATATATATATATATATATATATATATATATATATATTACAGTCTGCTTAAAATGCATCTCATGGAGATTTCATTTGAACCTGGGTTCCTCTGATACAATGTTAAAGTCCTTGCCACTATTGCAAAACTACATGATTGTGATAAGGTTAAGATTAAGTATAATATTTTTCCAATATATTGACGGAAAAGTATATTTGGCAGAAGTTTATCTTGTTTTAAAAAAGAAAGGACAAAACCATTAGCTTGTTTGGTAAGCACAATTTAGATAGAATTGGGTAGAACTCCAACTCAGGATCACGGGAAGAACCAAAATATTGTTAGTACCCAGATTTAGAACTGAATCAGTCTCAATACAACACTATTTCAAACAACATTCCTCTGTGCAAACTCCTACATACATCCACTCAAAATATTACAACCATAAAGTCTTAAAACAAAATTATAATCCAGCAACTAAAAATATATTCTCTATCCTTCCATTCCTGCCTCATCTTTTTGAAACTTCAGATTTCAGACTCCACGAGCTCAAAAATCCCACTTGAGATCTGGGAAGGGCAACTCGGCTTTCTTTTTTGCTTTCCATAGCTCCTGTCCAAAGCTTTGATGAGAAGAGCAATACTAAAAAAACAAACTATAGTTAGATTTCTTTTTATTAGAAAAACCCTGTTGTTTCTTTCATCCCATATAGTCCAAAAGAAGGATGCCACTATCACATCCCAACTCCTGTAATATGTGGAACTAATATTACGTTCTCTCCAGTCAAGTCACCAGTCAAGAATACCAACAGGCTTCCTCTTAATTGAAAGTTCTGTGCAGTGACGTTCCAAATTGGTGCCAAATCATTACAAGTAAGAAATAAATGCTCCGCGGTTTCCTCGTTTATATTACAGAATAAACATTGACAATCACATTGATTTTTTAAATTAAAATATCGTTTGTGTAACCTGCCTTTACATAACAACCAAACTAATAGTTCGACTTTTAATGGAATTCTCATTTCCCAAATTCTATTATTATTAGGACATTTCCTGCCACTAGAATTTATAAATCCATAAAAAGACTTAACTGTAAAATTAACAGAGGAAGACCATCTCAATTGAATCCCATCATTATTGTCATAATTATAATTGCTCATAGCTGCATCAAGGCAAGATACTCGTTAACATTCTCTTCATCAATGCTCCTAAGAAATTTGAGATTCCAGAATTTTCTATTATCATGAATATAATATAAAGATTTGACAATAGCTCTTGGGTCAGTTGCTATATTATAAAGCTTAGGGAACATAGTAATTGTGGAACAATTACCAATCCAAATGTCCAACAAAATCTAATGTTACTCCCTTCACCACATATTTTGCTAAGACCAATGCTGAACATTGGAACAACCTTCCAAATATCTTTCCAGAAATGAGAAGTTGCATTATGAACTTTATCTTGAAAAAAATAATCAGTTTCTTCTCTATGATAGAAATTAATAATCTGTTGTTGCCACAATAGCTTATCCTTGCTTATTTCTCTCCACAACCATCTGCCTAGCAAGGTTATGTTTTGATTTCTAAGATTAATGACACCCAAACCCCCTTCTTCTCTAGAGTGACAAACAATATTCCAATTAACTAGACATTTAAAACCCATACAACTATTTGAACCAGACCACAAAAACTTCTCCTGATTTTGCCAATACTAGTCTTGATAAGCCGAGCTGGTAAATAATAAAATGACATATAATACGAGGGAACAGCAGGCAAAACAGAATTTAGCCATAATTAGTCTACCTCCTCTAGATAAGCAATTACTTTTCCAAGCTGATAAACGGTTATCAACTTTGTCAATTACTCCTTGCCAATAATTTCTATTTAACTTACCAAATTTGATAGGTATACCCAAATACTACATTGGTAAGCAACCTTCCTTACAGTTCAGCAAAGCAGCAACTTGCTTATTTTTATTACTATCACTATTTAATCAAATCACTGAGGTTTTATGAAAATTAATAGACATGTCAGAAATCCCTTCAAACAAATATAATATCACTTTCAAATTAGCAATTGATTCAAAAGACACATCACTAAGATAATAGTGTCATCCGCAAATTGAAGACTAGTGATATTATTGTAATAAGCATTATTATGAATCCCTTTAACAAGATTACTAGCCTTAGCAAGATGAAGCATCTTACTAAGCACATCAGCCACTATTACAAACAATAGAGGGGAAATAGGATCCCCTCGTCTTAAACCTTGTTTACACTTGAATTGCTTCCCTTCCACACCATTAACTTGAACTGTTTAGGTACCTGATTCTAAGCTCAACATAGTCCAACTAATCCATTTGTTACTAAGCATCTAGCTTGAAGGACGTGTAAAAATGTCCAATCTACTTTATCATAGACTTTTTCGAAAACCAATTTAAGAAGAATTCCTTCCCACCTATTACTACGACATTAAGAATCATTTTCTGTATAATAGCTACACTATCAAGAATATATCCATCTGTAATAACCCTGCTTGGGCCACATCAATAATAGAGTCTAAAACAGTTCCCAATCTATTAGCCGAGACCTTCATACCTTTTTTAAATAAGCACTTCAGTAAACTGATAGGTCTAAGTTTTGTAACATCATTTACACGTTCCTCGGAGTTCCTCCTTAGGAATCAAAACTATGGTAGCATAATTAATACGAGACATGTCAATATTCCCATCATAAAGGTCGTTAAATAACCAAAAAATGTCTTTCTAAAACTATATTCCATTTTTTATTATTATAAAAAACATGAGAAAACCATATGGTCCTCGAGCTTTATCTCCAGGAAGATCAAAAACAGGTTGTCTAATCTTATTTTCCTGAAGTGGATCAAGAAGTGGATAGCCTGAGAGTGTCCACTTTGTCAGTCAAGGTCTAGTTAGTCGATTAGTGCACAAGCCCTTTCGCTTCATTTTTTGTTTTGTACAAATAGAATCCTTTAATAAAGTGAGTGGTTGCCGTCCCTCTTTTTTACCCAATGTACTCCCCAAAATCCTATGAGGATAAATAATACTCCAATCAGTTTGAAATCTAAAAAATTAAGTTTAGTACCCATCATATTTTTTGTAAAAAGTACTAAAAGCATGTCTAATAGCCTGTTGATTCTCAGTAATCACATCCTTAGTTTTAACAACAACGATATAATAACATTTTCTTTGAAATTTTCCATTCTATGAAAAAAGCTAGTATTACTATCACCTTCTTTTAACCATTTAACCTTTGCCCTTTGACACCACAACATCTTCTCTTGTTTAAGGGTTACATGCCTTTTCAATTTAGCTCTCTCTGCTAAATCTATGCCTATATTCTCCTCTTTCAGGTCAATAGTATTAATATCGATTGCTGTTTGCTGGGTTAGAGTTGGTGCAAATATGATTAGTTGATTTTATGTCTCAGTTTAAGCCCATTCTTAACTGCCAAATTCAACCAATGAGTCAGGCAGAACTTGGACATCTGCATAACTTAATCTGATGGAAAATTACTGGTTTTATCCCAAAATGCTATCAATATTCATTTTTTACCTTTAATATCATATAAAAACTCGGTTTGCTAACCATTAGTAAGATCCACATATGTAAAACCCGTATATATATATATATATATATATATATATATATATATATATATATAGACACTTTTTCTTTTTTAGTTAACATATTAAGGGCCCGTTTGGTTGAGGTTAGTAGAAGAAATTTGAGAGGAACTCATGAAAGAAAGGTGAGCCCATCTAGTTCTCTTTCTTTCCATTGTTTGGTTGAGAGAAGTAAAAGAACTTGGGGTGGTAATCTACATGAAAGGACACTTGTCTCCTACAAAATATTTCTTTGGCCTACATTTTAGATTATCTCACTTCTCTTCACAAGGCTAGAAATTTTGGTTAACATCAAAAAGTAGCAAAGCCTAAGGGTCCGTTTGGATATGTTTTTTGAATTTTTTTTCCTCAAAACAGTTTTTTGAGATTATAAAACTGTTTTCTGAGTATAGAATTTCTGAGTTTGTGTTTGGTTAGTTTCATCTAGAAAATGGTTTTCTGAAACGAAAAACAAAAATTATGTTTGGTAAAATATTTTTTAAAAATATTTTTTTTAATGTATCATGTGTCAATATTGTGTCATGAATTCTCTGTGTCCGTAGATGGAAAAGTAGTGTCCAGTCCCAAATTTTGTCCGTCATCTCTGTGTCCACCTTGACACATTTTTTGTCTTGCCTGTGCGTACACGGAGTCGATGACTCGCGGCGGATGGAGGAAGGCTGGAAGTCGACTGAGTCCTTCGTTGACTCGAGGGCTGTCGAGATGGGTTTGCTGCCATGGACGAGCTCGAGGAGCCTCCGGGAGGAGGACGTGCTCGAGATCCATGTTGTCGACCGCCACTCCCACGGTCCACTCCCATCTCCAGCTCGTGTATCGCCACCACCAGCTCGCAGGAGCGGACTTCGTCATGTGCACCGCGAGGCCAACGGTCAGAGGTGGAGGAAGGAGAAGCCCTCTCGAGAAGCTCGACGTCGGAGGTGCTGCCGGCGGAGGAGGCAACGGAGAGAGGGGGCCTCGTCCGGCACGTGGCCTCCGGCGTCAGACACGTGGAGAAGGAACTTCTCCTTCACCTTTTTCCTCCTCACTGGAGGAGGAGGAGGTGAGAGAGAGAGAGAGAGAGAGAGAGAGAGAGAAGAAGATGAGACGTCTCTACCAAGAGAGAGTGGAGGAGAGGGGGCCCCACGCTTAGCAGCTGTTTTGGGAAGAGAGAAAAAAATCTCTTTTCCCAAAACTGAGTTTAAACATTAGCTTTCTGAATTTTTTTTTGAAACAAACAAATCAAAGTATAACATGCCAAACACTCTTTCAGTCCACCGTCCACTCCTCCGTTTAAACTAAAAAAAGTGAGTTTAAAACTCTATCCAAACACAGCCTAGACTTTCTTGTAAAATCTTTACCCCTGCTCATTTTCTCTATTTGGATCAATTGTGAGCAGTATATAGCCATGCATAACACGGCAACACCACAGTTCAAGGCTTGAATGTATGTGCAGGAGCTCCCTTAGATGAGCAAACCCTTAATTTTGCAAACTTGATCAATTAATGCTCTAGCCATCCTTCATGGTTGCAATATTTGCAAAGGTCTCCTTTAAAAGATGATTTTGATCCTATGGCATGTTAACAATAAGCATCAAATTTTGCCAACTTCTATTTTAAGAATAGGTAAGGACTTAAGAGAATGTGAATAGGTGAGACCATGCAATCCAGAGAACTGATGTGTACATAAGCAACTCATGAGAAATGAAATAAAATGGAGCAACATTTCATGGAGCCTTCTTGGATTGGAGTTATGCCCTTTCCAATCAAATAGAATGGAAAATTTCTGAGATGCCAATGATAAAGGGATATAGAAAGATGTATTTAGATGATCTAATGCAGCGGTTGAATGCTAAATATGAGTTTTAAGGTGGAGTGTGAAGGAAGAAAGTGGTAGCATGAGAAAAGGTTTAATTTCCTATTATAATGTAATTCTTTTTCTAGTTTTTTTTTAACTTATAGGGTATGTTTAGGTTCCTGAGAGATTCAAACATTTAATTATATGTTTCTTGTAGATTAGTAGTTGGTAAGTTGAGTTTTCTCTTCATATTGTAGGTAATACTAGTATGTGAGGTTCTTATTTTTGTCCATAAGTTGGTTCAGAAAATTCTAATTTTTTGATTTATTTTCAGGGATAATTTTGCCTCGGTATGTGGATTTCTACTAGAAAACTAAAATTATATTTCGTTTCTTATGATTTTTTTAGTAAGTTTTTCTTAAGCTAGTCAACCTTTTCTCTTTGAGTTATAATAAGTGCCTTCTTGGTTACTTAGGGCCCACTTGAGAAAGTTGGGGTTTCCTCTTCGGTGTTTGTATTCCCATACATTTATTGGGAAATTTGGTTCACTTTGGATGTGTGCATCATGAAAATGCAATCTGAAAATGCATTTGCATTATTGTGCTATCTTTAAGATGGCCGGTGTTATATTTTATTGCCTATTCTACTCTTATGTTATGTCCTGCTGTTCAAGTTTCTCAGGTAATCTTCAGGGGCTGCGATCAAATAATGCCTCAGAAAAGAAACCTTTTGTGCAAAATGTATTCAATATTGGGCAGGCTCAAAGGGACTACAGAGGCGCGGTTACTGACAACTCAGATAGGGACACGATTCCTGTGAGTCCATGACTATTTTATATTGGCAAAGTTACTTCTCCTTGTTGCAAATATCCACGTGATGTATTCTGCAGGACCCGGCAGCTTCTTCTGGTGCAAGGAAGCCAAAATTGAAGAGGAAAGATGATGGATATGTATCTTTATCAACTGGGCCAGATGATTCTGATCATCAAGGTTTGCCATTTACTCTCCAAACATTTCTGCTCGTACCTTTTTGTGGTGTATTTTAAGTATCTATGATTGTCAATTCACAGACATCATTGGAAACTTCGGTGAGATGGTAGAAGACTTTTGTGGCAGAGCAGAAAATCATGATGATATGGAAGGAGTAGATGAATCAGTTCTTCCGCCATCTGATATTAAGATGCTTGTAAATGAAATAATGTCCACTAGGACAAAAAGAATCTTGCAGTTGATCCCTATTGATACCCTTGTGAGACTAATAACTGTTCTAGACCTTCAAATCCGACGTGGGCAAATTTTGTCTGTTGCTGGAAATGGTGATGTAAGTTACTTCGTGTTTAACTTTATTTCCCTCCGGGATTTTGTTTTTTATTGTGCAGATCGCATCTTGGTGGTTATATACACTATTCATTTATATCACAGAATGCTACAAGAGTTTTAGTATTATATGAGTGATATTGTAAATCTGGTAGAACTGTCACTTAGTGTGGGGGAATTATGCCAGGGTGTGAGAAATGCAAATCCAAACTGTTAAACTTGATGTAGATGACTTGAAACTCCCGTAGCATTTTGACAGTTATGAGTGCTTCATGCAACATGTGCTATAGTCAACAAAATTCTTCAAATTTTGGGATATATGCCTACAGGAATATAAGATGTGTAGATCAAGATTAACAGAGTGGAATTTAGCATAGAGACCTATATAATAACTTCTGAGCTCATAGCATTCACTCTTGAAGCCTCATAAGTGCACCCAAGTCAATCACTGTAATATTTATGGAGGCATAATCAGCTATGATGCACCATGGATTTTCCACTTGCTGACCTGCATGCAATGGGTAGTTAAGAGACATCATAGGCACATATTTGGTTCCAGTGGTTCTAGACTGCCGGATATATACGCCCAACAGGGATCAAACACGTCCAGGATATAGAAATCACTATTTGTTTTGCCATAAGTACATCCTGGGGTTAGGTTCACATAATTTTTACTAGAACCTACTTACGTACTTCTGAGATGAAGATTGTGTAACAGAATATCAGGAGGCTCATAATTTTTTTTCTTAAGATATTTTTTGCATTTTTGTTATTTACTCATCATGTCTTTCTTAAAGTCTGGACTCTAGAATGGCCTTAATTTTCTTTTGTTTGTAAACTTGATCACATTCTCCGTTGAAGCTAAGAATTTGTAGTCACCTAGTTACTGGGATTTCTATGTATATTTTTGAAGATTGATGTGCTATGATATCATACTGCATGTAAGAAAAAATTGGAAGGTGTAGATCATGGATGAACTTATAGTTCTCTTTCAGAAGTGAAGCTTTTCCTTAGATATATTTATTGTCATTTTTTGGGGTAGATCATGTGGTTGAGTCTATGTCAAATGCTGCGGTTGTCTGTATGTTTAATTGACAATTGTCTAACTTCATCGCATTGTAACTTGTTATATTTCTGTAATATTGTCATTTGCCAGAAGTGATGCTGTTGCCTCAGTTTTTTTTATGCTTTAGACTTGCACTGTTGAGCCCTCTGATGTGCAATTGAAAACCTAAATGTTTTTCTATACTGATGCTTTCTCTCTATCCTTGTACTGTTTTGAGGCTTAAGAACGTCAGCAGGAACATATATTGTTCCTATTAACTGAGTTGGTAAATTTCTACATGTTTCAGCCTGATACAGATGCTGCAACAACTGTTTTATGTGCACTGGAATCTACTTATGCCATTCTAGCAATTATGACACACCAAGATATGCCAAAGCAGCTATATAAAGAAGAAGTATGTATTCACTTTCTAATTGCTTTGTGCTTCTAACTCTGCAACCATTTAGAATATTCTATATATCTTGCTGCTTTTCTATATGTGCTCAATTGTTTGATTGGTTATAGTTTTAGATAACTTGGTGACTTCAATTAACCTTTTCTCCATCAGGTTATTGAACGAATTCTTGATTTTACAAAAGAGAAGATTATGGATAGCATGGCTGCCTGTAACCCGTTGTCCCGTACTCCTCAGAAATCAAGTGAAAATGGTACATATGATGGTATGGTTCCCATAATATAGAACTTTTACATTTAAATGATATGCTTTCTTGGATGTGGTTATCACTTGTGATAAACTTGCTCTAAGATAAGCTTTGGCAAGGAAATAGAAAAGATTGAGCACATGGCTTATAATGATCGAATTCTTTCCGGTTTTACCGGAAACAGTATCAAGCTGTTTGTATCCAAGGCTGTATGCCCCAGTTTGAGGTCAGGTGTCAGTCTGTTCCTTGTCAGGCTGGAGGTTCACTGAACTCATCCAATATCTAAGAAATCCTCTTTTTCCTTGACATAGAGATTGCTGTGACATCAAAATAATAGTGAACTACTTGGAAGGTTTTCATCCAGTGCTTGCTTATTTTAATTTAGGTGACGAGGATGAAGATGATGACTTTGATGACAGTTCAACGGTCAGAAAACGGCGGAATGTCCGGACTGTTAATATGAAGAAGTACTCTGGGAACAAGTATGCTTATGACTATCAGATTCTTTTTTTACTGATGATTCTTTATGATTTTTTTTGTGAGTGGAATCTATCACACCTTTAATTAGGCATCTCCTAAAGTTTTTGCATTTCCTTCTCATGTCAGGGTTTCTGCAGCTGTTCATTCTGTGGTTCAGAAGCTTTGTTCAATCCAGGGCTTTCTTAAGGATCTTCTGTCAGTAGTCCGCCTATCAGATAGTTGCATTATACAGCTGGTGAAAACAAGTTTTTCAACTTTCCTTGTGGACAATATACAGCTCTTGCAATTGAAGTCTATTGATTTGATTTGTGGGGTAACAAATTCAGCCTTTTCTCTGTTATTTGCATAATAATCTTTTTTGTATTTGCCTTCATGTTTTTGATTTTTTTTTTCTTAACTACAGGTATTTGCTTTGTACACTCAGCACCGAAGTTTTGTGATAGATGAAACCCTACAGCTTCTTCTAAAGCTGCAACCTTCCAAGCGCACCCCCAGAGCGTACCATCTGCCTGATGAGGAGCAGAAGCAGATCCAGATGGTTTCCGCCTTATTAATTCAATTGGTTCAGTTCAGTGCCAATCTACCTGAAATCCTCAAGACACCATTAACCTGCGATACCATTTTAGATGTCTCTGTTGACGCAAATTACCCTGTAAAGTGTCACGAAGCTGCAACTGATGCATGCTGTCTTTTCTGGTCGAATGTTCTTCAGCGATTTTCTACTGCTAAATCTCATGATGTGTCGGAGTGCAAAGTGATTTTAGAGAACCTTGTGATGGATCTGCTAACAACGTTGAACTTGCCCGAGTACCCTGCTTCTGCTTCTATACTTGAGGTGATAGTTACTACAACATAATCCCGCGATTAACCTTTTTCTTCCTTTCCTTTTTGTTAATTTTGGGATATATGCAGGTTCTTTGTGTCTTGCTGCTTCAAAATGCTGGGTTGAAGTCGAAAGACATCCCAGCACGGTGTATGGCTATTGACCTTTTGGGAACAATTGCAGCAAGACTGAAATGTGATGCTGTAATTTGCAGCATGGACAAGGATAAGTTTTGGATTTTGCAGCTGCTAGTTGATGGCAAGATTGATGTTCCAACTAGAGCTAAAAATGTTTGTTCTGTGTGTCATAATGGGAGGAGTGTAAATATTGTTTGCAATGTTTGTGAGAGAACCTTTCATGCGGATTGCATTGGAGTTTCTGAACAAGATTTACTTCGGGATTGGTCATGTCATATTTGTATTTGCACAAAACAGCTAAGTGTTCTACAATCATATTGCAAGTTACAGAACAAAGATAATGTCAAAAAGACTAGAGGGACAAACAGCACTTCCGGAACTTCTGACTCAACCAATCAATTAGAAGTTGTTCAACAAATTCTTTTGAATTACCTCCAGGAAACTGGTCCTGAAGATGATTCAAATCTGTTCACTCGCTGGTTAGTTAACTTTACCTTTGCGCACTCTTTGACATGAAAATGTTTTAATTTGCTAACATTTGCAGGTTCTATCTTTCCGTATGGTTCAAGGATGATCCATCATCTCAAGAGAAGATTGGTTACTATTTTTCTAGATTGAAATCAAAGTCGATATTGCGAGACTCTGGGAGTACTTTATCATTGTCAAGAAATTGGGCCAAAAAGATATGCTTAGCGCTGGGCCAGAACAATTCTTTTATTAGAGGATTTGATAAAATTCTCTTTCTTCTGCTGGTATATTTTATGTTGAATTTTCTTCTATTTGTTAATGTCATTGGATAATCCTTTTTCGTGACTATCAAAAATTCATCTCAGGCAAGTTTGAGGGAAAACTCTCCTATACTAAGAGCGAAGGCCTTACGTGCGGTGAGAAAACTTTTGTTCTTTCTAGACTATATTACATTGCACATTAATTCCTACATTTACTGATGGTACATTCTTCCTCTCCCTTTGACCTATTCTTGTATCCAGGTCAGTTCAATTGTTGAAGCTGATCCAGAGGTTCTTTGTGATCCTCGTGTCCAGTGTGCTGTCGAGGGAAGGTTCTGTGACTCTGCAATATCTGTCCGTGAAGCTGCTCTTGAACTTGTTGGTAGGCATATTGCCTCTCATCCTGATGTTGGATTGAAGGTGAGAAAACATATTCTGTTTCACCCATGCTGAACTACTGCATATTATTGTTTAAAACACCAACACCATTTGTCATATTCTGTTTGGCAGTATTTTCTAAAGGTCTCAGAACGAATAAAGGACACAGGAGTGAGTGTTCGTAAGCGCTCAATCAAAATCATCCGTGATCTATGCACCTCAAATTCGAACTTTTCAGAAGCAACTAGTGCCTTCATTGAGATTATTTCTCGTGTTACCGATGAAGAATCAAGTGTGCAAGTGAGTTATATTTTGTCTTAATTTAATCCCCACATAATTTTCAATGACCAACCTTGTTAAGTATTAAAGAGGAATAGTCAAAAGTTAATGTTGTTTACGAAGAGTTTGATGAGTGTGTCCGGGATTTTATGAAGGAGAAGTTCATGGATATATCTCAGTTTCAACGCAATTTGTACTTGGTCAGGGTAAATGAATGTTTGGTAAAAGTTAGGCTCTTTGGTTCATACAATATAGGCTTTTCTCACATATTTGGAGGTAGCCTTGGTGTCATTGTACGATATAATTATGCATTATTTTGTTAGAAAACATGATCTGCATTGTTTCTATGTTATTACTTTGCTCATCTGTGCCAAATGATTCAGAGTTCTGTGTATCATGTTGACAGAGTACTTCCTCCAGTCCACCTGGGGTCTTGGCATGCTCTCATTTTTTTGACTGTTGATATTGTCTCGTCACACGGTCACAGTAATAACATTTGATTAGTTGTACATATCAGGCCTACTGATATGTCCTCTTCCAAGTTTTGATGGACATTCGTAAAATGGGTTATCAACTATGTTAAGACTTAAGAGGGAGCTGCTGCAACTGTGAATACTTGTAAGCAGATAAATAAAGGTATTCCCTGGTGTGTTGATGAAGGGTTGCTTTTGTTCTTTTTATCCTTTTCTGATTTGTGATTAGATATTTAATTAAACACTATTTAGTAAAGAGAAAAAAAAGAAAACTTCTAGAAACATGACATTCAAAAATTGGGAGATCAAGAAAGGTACGAGCATGAGCGCTAACGTCAACAAGTAGAAATTAGTCAAAATGCAAAGGACAGTTTGTACTTTTTCCACTTGAAAATTAAGTTTCACTATTGAACACTGTAATGTAGAAAAATATAAAACAACATATATGTTTGCAACATCTAGGCGAGAGTATTTTTTGAATTGGATATGATGAACAATTTCATTCAATGATCATGGAAGTTTGGTTCAGGGTACCACAGGATAAGGTATAGTTTATGTTTCTTCCTCTAGGAAGCCGATTCCATCCAGTATGTAGAGTTTATTCGGGATGAAGAAGGCTACAAGTATTTTCTGAAAATGGAGACGGCTTATGAAATGATGATGAATGGAACTGACTACCTGAAACGATATTCATCTTCCATAGGAGCTGGGGTGAATTTTATATGTGCTTTACCTAGGAGATTAAATAGGCCTAGTAAAGAAGTAGAATAGAATAGTATGGGAGAAAAGGCAAGGGGGCCTCACTGAAAACTATCTGAAGGTGAAGCTCCTTATGATCCTAATTCCTATTTTGCATATTTCTTTTTCGTTCTCTTTATGTTTACCTTCCAAATCAAATTTCCCATGCTTAGGCAGCAACGAGGAAGATTGGATCTAATTCTTGTAGTATTCACATTTGGTTACAAGCTATGTAGCAAGGATACTTCACTGAACACATCCAATCATATGGGATAGTTCTGTATCAGATTTACATCATCTATCCCAGATTAAAAACAACTTACAATATACAATCAAGTTGAGCTGAGTCGAGCTTGGCATGCTCAAGATTAGTTATTTTATCCTTGAAATTTATGAAATTTATCTAGCTCAGCTTGAGCTTGGAAGATCGTGTTCAAGTTTGAAAGAAGCTCGACTAATAGAGAGCAGTTCATGAACTACTTGAGCTCGAGTGAACTGTACATACAATATAGAGAAAAATACGATGAACCATTAGTCTAGTTCCCCATAACTAGAGTAGTGATGCTTTTGACGATGATTAAAAGGAAAACAATATATACAATTCATTTGGTTGATTGGATTCTAGAAAAAGGGGAACTTGTGAGAAGTATTCGGAAGTCGAGGACGCAGGCTGTGATTATACGTTGGTTCTTTGTCGACATCGGAGAAGGTGGTGAACTCTTCAGTGGAGGGAGGAGTGAAACTATGGTAGGAGGGATGGGAAATGAGGGGGACAGTCCTGCCGGAGACCGAGATGGACTGGTGAATTGGGAAAGAGTAGAAAGAGACAAGGGAGATGGGAGGGAGCTTTAGAGTTAGATTCCTTAGTTTTCTTTAGTTAAGCACCTCTAGCCTTGCTGGATTTGTGGGTAGTGATCCGTTGGCTCAAGCCTGGCAAGCTGGTTCTGTTATTTGAATAAAAGTTGATGTATATCTTGTAGTATCATGTTGTATCTGTGTCCATGCAACATATGATAGAGGTTTATTTTGTAAGATCAATGCCCAGAACCCGTTCTTTCAAATTACAAAAGATTAGTTTAATCGAAGGGATTTCATGATTTACTATCCTAAGCTTGTGTTTCTTGATTTTTACCGTAACTCCACTTTACGTAAATAATTTACTAGCCTAAGCTTGTGTTTCTTGATTTTTACCCTAACTCCACTTTACGTAAATAAATTTACTTGTGGCATAGAACTACTCTTGGTGGCAAATATTATTTTACCATTAATCTGATATCCACTATAGCATATGGCTTTCGTTAATGTTACAGAGGACATGACCCTTAATAGAACTGAACTGAAGAAAAGGGTACAATTATCCGACTCAAAAATTTGGAATAGAGACTTTCTTGTTGTTGTCATCTTAGTCTAATATAAACTATCCTTCTGGATGTGCCAAACTTTGATGTAGTGCGGTGTTGGCTTTTGTTTAGAATGTTCATGGAATTTTGCACTTAGTCGGTAAGATATGAGAAACTGTAACAATACAAAATAAACTTGCTTAATATAAGGATGTGAAAAGGAAAACTTAATTTGGAAACAAAACCATTTGGCTAACCCTTGCATTTGCATTCGGGTTAAGTTACTAGACCTACCAGTTTGAGGTTCAAAACCTTTGCTTTCAGGTTAGTTTGAGCAGATAACACGCGTATGCTATGGCATACAAGTGTGACAATGAGATGCATGCCCATGTAAAAACATCTTAATTAAGGATCAATCGTAGCTGTTAGCCTTTAGCTTTCTCTTTCTCTGGTATTATTGAGTTTTTCTGCGATTCACTTTCTAGTGGATCAAAACTTCCTATATTTTCTTTAGAATTTATCTCATGTTTTACATATGCACTTGTATTTCTTGATAGGACCTCGTATGCAAAACATTTTATGAATTTTGGTTCGAAGAACCTTCTCGAAACGAGACACAGTTTGTTGGTGATGGAAGTTCTGTACCTTTGGAAATTGCAACGAAGACTGAACAAATCGTCGATGTGTTAAGGAAGATGCCTAACCATCACCTTCTTGTAACTGTTATTAAGAGGAACTTAGCACTTGATTTTCTTCCGCAATCAGCCAAAGCTATGGGGATCAATGCTGTGTCTTTGGCCTCAGTTCGCAGGCGCTGCGAACTGATTTGTAAACGTTTATTAGAGAGAATCCTGCAGGTAGAGTTTTTGATGGAATATTTCTAATATAAATTGCTCGAAATTACAATTCTTAACATCTTGTTCAATTTACAGGTAGAGGAGAGAAATAGTGATGAAGAGGAAGTACGTGCACTCCCATACGTGCTTGCATTGCATGCATTTTGTCTTGTTGATCCAATGCTCTGTACACCTGCAACTGATCCATCCCAGTTTGTTGTTACTCTTCAACCATATCTCAAGAACAAGGTGATTATAGCAATTTTGCTTTTAGGGTTGTGATTATTGTCTTATTATGGATTTGTTGACAATATGGGTAAACCTAATTTGTATGCTTCTTCATCATTATCATCGATCATCATCCAAGTCTTCTCCCATCACTACGCGGTCAGCTATTGAGCATAAAAAAGCTCCATATAAGATATGATAAAGTTTTATGACTAGCTGTCGACCTGACGTCGATCCTCTATGTTGGTGCAAATTCCTAGCCAAGGTAGCTATGAGCATAAGTGGGTCTACCATAAAACCCAAGTGGTCAGTTAGCAAGTAGGTAGACTAACCTTATGGATGACAATTTAAGCTCATGCAACCAAGGAACACCCTCCTTGTCATCCAACCAAGGAACACCCTCCTTGTTTGTCTGGATATACTTGATTTTTAATTTTCTTCTATAAGGTTTTAGCTCCATTGCATTTCTTTTAATAACTTTGCCCCCTTCCACAAATATTGCTAATTCATTTTTTGCATGATTGAATGATAATCCAAGTACATTTTGACGGAGTAAATTATTCAATTCATCAATAGCTTTATTGTATATCATATTATCATTACATCTCTCTCTCTCTCTCTCTCTTATCTAAAAAAAGGGCACCCTACTGCCACGAGGCTCCTACTTATGCAAAAGGCTAGAGGCCAGAAGGGTCAAGATGTATGCAGCCTTACCCCCATATAACTGGAAAGATCGTCTCTGTGACTTAGAACCCGCATCCTCTAGGATACAATCTACAAGCCTTACCATCATGCCGGGCATCCTCCTTATAACCTGAACTCATCTTGATGGAATGAATTATACAAATAAGTAATAGCTTTCTCTCTCCCCCCTCTTTCTCCACATACACGCACCAACACTTTCCGAATTGGTTCCTTTACATACTACTCTGTTTGGTCAATTAAATTTTAGATCATGACTGTGACGGGTATGATCAATTTCAACCCCTCAATTAGTTATTCATATTTAATGCATATAAAGAATACCACGAGAGTGGTCATATATTCTATCATGGAAGCTTTGTTGTCAAAAAGTTTTTTTTTAAAGATTTGCTTATAGCTCATATATTCTATCATATACTTTATAGTCAATGGAGTTCTTCATTATTAGAGAAATTCAATACTATAAACAATATTTGCTGATTATCCATATAATATGGTAATTAGTTAAGATTTATAATGAAACTTATTCATAGGCGAGATATCGGGTGTAATTGAAAATACTGGATTCTGACATTGATATATTGGTGAAGAGAGTCATAAAAATGTGGTAGAAATACTTATTGATAAATCATGAACAAATAGTGTTGTCGAAATATAATTAGGGGAGGATGTTATTGTAAGGATATTATTGTTGTTATTAATGCATATGAACCCCGTGTAGGATTTTATGAAAATTACTAAAAGGGAATTTTGAGAACATATGAATAGTTTGATTCAAGGAGTATGAGGAGATGAAAATGTTGAATATATCTCATGAGACTTGAGATTGTGATGGTCATGTTGGAAAGGAGAACAATGATTATGATAGTGTCATGGTTTAAAGTATCGGCCAATACCGATCTGATACGGCCGATACCGATACGGTTTGGCATGTCCCGATTCGATACCGACCGATATCCGATACTGACCGATACCGACATTGGAGGTCTCTTTTGCGGTCAATTCGGCAAAGAAAATTAAACGAAAAAGACAAATCAGCAAGAGTTTAAAGCATAATATGGTTGTAAAATCATGTAAGAGAAGAAAATCAATCTATTTTATGTAAACCAATCGGTAAGGGTGAGTACTATTTCATTTAACTTCAAAACTACTAAGAAATAACACTGAAAATACTTAAAATTTTGTCTAGATGTGTATAATACATGTTTTTAAATGTAAATAATTTATTAATAATTATTTGTTTTCCAATACCAACAAATCCGATACTCCGATCCGAAACCGCCGATACTACCGATATCGCCGATACCAATACTCATAGGAATAGTCCGATACCGATTCCGATACCGATACTATGAACCTTGGATAGTGTACACAGCTTATATGTATGGAATTAGAAATAAAGGGGCAATAAGATCCTTTGATTTGTAGTGTCATATGACAAGATAATAACGATTAGAAATAAATACATCGACTCCCCTATGTTTCATGAGTATTTCATGGACTACCTCTATTCCGAAAATAATTACATTGACCATCCCTCTCCTTTATAAATTTTATAAAACATAGGGTTGGTCGGTGTTATAAGTTTCGACATAAAATATAAACTATAGGGATGGTCCGTGTAATTAGTTTTAAAGTGGGGGTAGTTTTTGTAATAAGTGTAAATTATAGGGTAGTTAACGTAATTTTTTCTAACGATTATTTGTTTTAGGAAGAGAGCGGATCTAATAATAGTCGAGTAGTTTACTTTTTACTTGAAATGTTGATAGACTAGCATATAAAGAATGAATATTTATATCGGGGGAGAGCTCAACTACTTAAGATAGGTATTAAGAAATGAAAAAAAAATAGGATAGACAAGAGGTCGAGAATTAAATTATGGAACTCGATAAGAGAGAACTTAATACTATTTAAGGATAAAATGAAATAGGAATATAGATATATAAGAAGATTCTAATTTTATTTGGTACAACTTATTATATGTCAAATTTTATGAAGAATATAGTAAAAAAGAATCTAGGAGTTTCTAAAGGCGATGGTTAAATTTGAAAGAAAGTTGTGGAACATGAAAGAGAAAAGGTAATTAAGGCAAAAAGAATTTCCTATAAAGATTGGCAAAAATGTAGAAATGTAAAATTTTTGGGCGATATAAACTAGGAAATAAGGAAAACCAAGGAAGCAACTAGCAAAGCTAAATATAAGGCCTATATTGTTTGTATATGAGTTTCAAAACTAAGGTGGGAGAGAAGTTATTTGTAGGCCTTCTATGAAAAGGAGTAGGGACCTCGGTAATAGTAAATCTATCAAGAGTAGAGACCAAAAAGTCTTAGTTGGAGAAAATGATATTGAAGAGAGGTCGAGGGAGTTACTTTCGCAAGTTATTTAGCGAGAGCAACCAAAAAAGCTTAATTTATATAAATTTAGTTCATAATAGAGCATGTTTCTAGTCGTAAAATCATGATTTTTGAAGTTATCAAAGAAACAATTTGGTTTTATGTGCGGGAGATCTATTATTGAAGTCATTTACGCATTAAGAAGCATTGGAAAATATTGAGATAGAATAAGATTTGTTGACTTAAAGAAAGCTTGTTATTGAGTTCCTAAGGAGAGAATGTGGTGGGCTTTGGAGAAGAAAACAAGTACATAGTAGACCGTAGACAATTATGATGATTATTAAGGATATGCATTATATAGTTATGAGGACCGTGCAAACAATTGAAAGAGAGCATATTGTTTCCTATCACCATTGACATACATCAAGGATCAACGTTAGGTGTTGCATTAGTTATGATTAGGCATCCCCGGGAGGACTTTTCGTGGTGTATGTTTGTGTTGGTCGATAAGATTAGAGAAGGGTAAGATGCAAAAGTGTGGAGAGAAACTTTAGAACTTAAAGACAATATAAGAGCGGAACTTATTAATTGGAACTTCAACTAGAAATTAAAGAAAAATGTGGGAGTATACTTAGATGGAAAAGAGATTCGTAGGAGTCGTAGTTTTCTATATTAAGGACCAATTGTTTGTCATGATGTAGAGAATGGAGAGGATGCCATGCATAGAATTAAAATATAATGGTTGACATAGTGATTCTAGAGTACTTTATGATCATATGAATTATGTTGCACGAATACTGATAAGATTTGGACACGTTATAGGTACAATATTTATACATCTTCAAATAGGTACAAAGTAATCACTTATGTTGCATAGATTCTGGTACTCGATACGGACATGGACACCATTTTCTCCTCTTTGTACAACATATCATGATGCATTTGAAGTTGAAAGAAAACTCTACCTATAAGACTAGCTATGTTGGGCAATTAAGAAAGAATATGTACAAAAAAATAGAGGCCAAAATGAGAATGCTAAGATGGATGAGTGGCAATGCATGAAATATATGATAAAATGAGTGTATTCGTGGAAAGTTGGATGAGACACCAATTGTGGACATGATGAGAAAAAATCATCTTAGGCGTTCGGACATGTGCAATAAAGTCCAATAGATGCTCCGGGAAGGAGCGATTAGATAGTAGTTAAAGGAGCTGCTAGGGCTAGAGTTAGGCCCTAATCCATTGATTGGAGTAAAGTGCTAAATGGAAGAAAATGATTCAAGCAGCCAACCCTAAAGATTTGAGATAAAGGCTTCGTTGTTGTATATTCACACTAACCATTTTGGATCCTATGTTCTCTGTCATCTGCTGCTTGTTTTTGAAGGATCGAACTCTTAGATATGTTAGTGCTTCTAATTCGTATGTAACGAGATCTCCAACTTTGTCTTATATATCTGAGTAAATTTCATTAAACCAACATAAACCATTACCGAATTTTATCCTCAATGGAGAAAACCTATTAAAATTTTCAAGCAAAAAGGATAAGCAAGGAATTTTACATAATTTATCAATATTACTTACGAAATACAGTTAATTATAACAAACTGATGTGATTAATTTGGTTGAAGTAATACATAGCGCCGTTTGTTTTTGAAAGTAAATCTGAAATATTATGGTCTGCTGGTTTACAAATGTCATGATGAAGTATAAAAAGACTTGACTTTCCAACTCGTAAGGAAGTTTTAAAAGGAACAATGTTCGTGGCGGTGGAAGGCAGTTCCCTATAGAAACTCATATCATCTTACCTCTTCTTTCTGACTTTGTTCTACTCTAGTGGAAGTTGGAGGGTGTTGTTTGATCGCACGAGCTTAAACTGCAAGACCAAAATAGTAGCTTATCTACCCTGTGAATGGACTTGTAGGTTTTACGGGGAGGTCTTTTCTTGATCATAGCACCTTGACCTACAAACAAATACCTGCACACTTGGTTGACGTTATGTTGACAGACAGTTAAGAACTTTGTGAGTTCTTTTATGGAGCTCTCATGTTCCATAAAAGAATCCCATTAAGTTGGATAAGTCTTGGATAATGATGACATGTTGAAACTCGAGGGGTATTTGGTAAGTGAAAATGTTGAAGTTCAACAATAGAAGTTATGATTCTAACTCTTTTGGCGTTACTTTAACTGCAAATTTTGTTTTTTTGATCATGAAAGAAACTTCAAGAAGATTTCGGTGTGATTTAGTTGCAAGTTTGGTTTCAGTCATTTTGTTTTGATTATAAAATCAGAACATTCGCTGATCCAGAAACCTAGTTCTGGAAACTGCAAAATTTTTTTTTTAGTCATGAAAGAAACTTCAAAAAAATTTAGGTGTAATTTAGTTGCAAGTTTGGTTTCGGTCATTTTGTTTTAGTTATAAAATCAGAACACGGGCTGATCCAGAAACCTAAATCTTGGAGAGTATAAATATTTATTTCTAGGCTCTTTCGTTTAGGTGTCGGTGATAAAAGTGTGGACAGTAAAACAAATCTGTGTCTGTCCAAAAGACAGAAAGAGGAGAGTGCCAACAAAGATTTTTGAGAATAGTGGAGTTAGCAGGCTTCTATTATCCATGTGGCAACTAAGTGTAGAAGAGAGAAACTAATGATGGGGGATTTGATTGAGGGCAGATCCTTCAAGCTGTGAGATATAGGGATAAGAAAGTAGATGAGCGGCTTGATTGGGTTTTTTGTTTGTTATAAAATGCAAGTTTTAGGTCGAGGGTGGAGGTCCTATAATTATATAGATGGTTTAGATGTTCTAAACTTAAAGTTAGATACTTTTATCAGTTTTACTTGGAAATTGTATCCTCTGATTAATGTGAAGCATACAAATCTTGTGATGGCTAAATGAAGCTTGAACAATGCACCTATGTTGCACGGACACGGGGAGTCCATATCCATATCGTATCCGTACCCATATTCGTGTCTGTATTCGTGCAACATAGGTATTCCTATCCGTATTGTGTCCATTTGGAAATATACTTATCTTTTCTCCGTAGTGTCCCTGTCCGTATTGAATTCGTGCAACATAGAAGTGCACATACCACTTCATAAGGTACTTGGAGGAATAATAATAATGGTTAGATGTTTCCTCAACACTAACAGCAGCCTCTCTCCAGATTCATTCATGATTGATCAATTAAAAGTCCACCCACTTCACTCGCATGTTTTCCTTGGTCTTGAAACCATAGCCAAATTGAAGACATAAATAGGCATGGTCTTAAAATTCATAGGATAAACTTTTGGCATATCAGACCGCGAATTCATGCTTTCATTTTCTTATTGAACAGACAATTTGTACGTGTAGCCTGCCCTCAATTTCTTTAATGTACCTTAAGATTTGCGAGACAGTGAAGAAATGCTTTAAGTTTACACCTTACCATGTGTTGAATGAAGAATAATTAATATGTTGTCCAAAGATGGCTTGTAGAATTTCTTAGAAGTATCAAAATGGCATGATAGGCAAATTCTTGGATTCTTAGGTTTGTCTATTCACTTGCTCAGATTCAACCTTTGTGAACTGCATTGCCCCTAGCGATTAGTGTTGGTATGATACTCCTTGTCAGTTGTTTTATGGATACAAGCATATTACTTATCCTCAAAAGTGTCGGTCTTTCCTTTTTTTTTTTTGCTTAACCTTATAATATATGAATGCTTCCTTACCACTCTTTATCTCGTCACTGTAATCAGTTGATGGTGGATTTTACCCAAGCGTGTCTGCGTATCTCTTAGAACTTTCATGAGATTATGTTAATATGATATTCCTTTTATATTCATTTTCAATTTAGGGTTTTGCTTGAAATACATTGGAAATTCCGTGGAGAAACTTAAACCGTTCTCAGACCTATATGGGTATATTTGGTCGTATTATGTTCCTTTGATCTCATTGTTTGCTGGAACAATGCAATCATGGACGAAAAGGTCTTTGCTCAACAGCTTGAACTGATAGGTATTTGGATGAAATGCTAAGAGAAAACTTGTAAGCATTATAAAGTGGATCTATTCGAGTCTGAGCTAATTAAAGTTTGTAAGGTCTGTTTTCTTTTCAATTATTGACGGGATGAAGTCATTATTATTTATGTAACAACTGTCCATACTCGATGTTATGGCTGAGAGAATAACTGTTGAATTTTTAACTGATCTTCGCTATTTATTTTAATGACTGTTCATTCTTTTGAATAGGTGAACAGTAAAACAATAGCTCAATTGCTTGAAAGTATAATATTTGTAATTGATGCTGTTCTGCCATTACTTCGAAAGCCACAACAAAGTGTTATCGTGGAACTTGAGCAAGACCTGAAGAATATGATTGTTCGACATTCTTTTATGACGGTGGTTCATGCTTGCGTCAGGTAGCTTCCATCGCTTTGATGATTAGAATACAATTCCTCTCTCATCATTTAATTGTGTAAGCAACTCCTAGCACTGAACATTTTTTCTTGCATCTCTTTATTGTTTGAATACATTGTGATGCATCTGAAGTTGATTATTTCTCGATGACTCGCTAAGATTATTACTTGCCGCCTTGAAGCCATGCCTAGGCCTTTCAAGGCTTGCCGCCTCTTGCTGCCTTAAAAAGCTTGTAGTCAATATATATGTGTAGCCAACTTCCTTCTAAAGTGGTTATTTGGGGGTATTGGCCAAGTGGATTTAGAAGATCTTGTGTAGTTGATAGGGGTCACATAGTCACATATTTTCTCACTTGGCATGCCAGTTCCTAGTCTACCATGATCACATTATTTGATCAGTACAAACTGCTCTAGAGTCTCTTTGGGTTGAACTGTTGTGATCCACTTCATTCGTACATAATGAGTCAAGTGATGAATAACTGAATGCCCCTGGCTGTATATGACCAAAGGAGCTGGAGTTATACGATAATTTGTTTGAAGCATGTGATGATTATTTGTTTGCACACAAATAACAAGACTTGCTTCAAGCTCCTCCTACGGAGCTTTAATAATTAGTTTTGAATGGTTTTAGTACTTGGACCTAAGTTTTGCGAGTTTGTTCAATATTTATAACAAGTAGAAGGGAACCTTATCTAAAACATACAACAGGAAAACCTTTATCCCAAAATCTTGAGGTCAGTCACATGAATCTTTTGTTATTCTGAGCTCCAATGATGGGTTCCTCGGCGAGATTAAGAACTTGAATGTCTAATTTTGCCTCAATGCATGTTATTATTTTGCTGTACTCTAGTCTTAACAACTGCTGTCAAACTGAGATTCTATCTTCTCTAGCTGATTATACATCTCTATCAATCTGTGTTCCACAAGTCCAAACCATATGAGTTCTTTACCTTCATTGTATCCTCAAAAAGCCATCTCCATACCTATCTTATTATTGAATCACCGTTTATTCGTCTCAACATTCTCATTTTGGACTATGAGTTTGACAATTAATCCTATGCTTTTCCCTTGGTTATGCTATCTTTTTATGCTATCTTTGCTCTCACATAGTAGCCTCATAATGTTATATCAAATTTGGAAGAGTATGCAAGACTGATGTTATTATTTCAGGTGTCTATGTTCACTCAGTAAAATTGCTGGTAAAGGTGCAAGCTTAGTAGAATATCTGATTCTGCTCTTTTTCAGACATCTGCAGGGTTCCAACATTGACAATAAACAGGTATTTACGTTTATCTTATTGATATTTTATTAACTTGATGAATCTTGTATGAAGCTGATGCTTTCTTCTATTTCTAACCTTATTATATTTATTTTGAGCTGACAAAGTATGTTTCTCTTGTGACTTGAATAAGTTGGTTGAAGTGCCTCATGTTGTATGAGTCCTCTTTTGCATACACTTTCAGATCTTCTTGCTGTATTACTTAGGATTGTACCTATGATGTGTAGGTTAGGGAATGCCATTCCTTCGACTATTCAGCTAATTGGCTTAATGTGTTATTAATGAATGCAAGCCCCTATGGGCTATAGTATTATATCGTCTTACCACTGTCTAGATTCTTCTCTAGTCTAAAGGAAGTTGGAGGGTTATCCTTGGTTGCATAGTATATAGCGAATCATATCATCATCATTATCATCGTCAACATCCAAGCCTTCTCTCATCAAAATGGGGCTGACATAGAGCATAAGAAAGCCCCATAAAAGAATTTGCAAAGTTTTTATGACTTGCCGACTTGACGCCAACCCTCTATGGTGGTGCTTACTTTCTTGCTAAGATAGCTATGAGTATGAGAGGGACATGCCATAAAACCTAAATGCTAGTTGGTAGGTATATCGACCTTTTGTTATGTAATTTAAGCTCATACAACCAAGTAAAACCTAAGTTCCCCTAGACTATGAGTCTAGAAGAAGAGGTAAGATGATACTTGTTATTTAGTATTTTGGGTGAGAAGTGAGAGATGTGCTCTCTAAATTGTTTTTAATTCACTATCTTCCAAGGTTCGCAGTATGAGAATATGTTTCAGACCCTTTTTATGAGTATCAATATTTTCTGCACTGTAATAGGTTTTAGAGTTCTTCCGTTTCGGAAAGTCAAAATTTAATAGTAAATATTGTTAGAAAGCTAGAAAATATTTCACAATATTTAGGCTAATTTTATGCATTATTTGTAGCTTTGAGTGGAATGATAGTAAAATCAATGAATACTAATCTCTAAATATACATCATCGACAAATGGTACAATTAGTGTGTCATGCAGGTAAGGAATCTTATTAATAAGTGGTAGGATGTAGATCTTCGACACGTTAAATCATTGTGTCCAACGTCATTTTTCGCAAATTTCTTTGTTTTCCTTGTAACTTTTTGTTTGCTGAATTGACCGAGAGAGAGGGTCGAAATGTCGATATCGGCAAGTATCACGAGCTGTCAGTATCAGATCGTGATAAGCCAAATGATAATCGGTTGATACTGTGAACCTTGCTATTTTCTCCAAATTGCTTACATTGTTTAAAGTTCAAACTAAATGAACCAAAAATGTCTTCCTACTAGTCCTTGAGCTTTGTCTTCTAGGTCTTGCTTGTGGCGACCTTGGCTAGGATTATGGTATCCACTCGTATTGTTGAAATTAGGTTGACAACCGGTCGTAGGAAAAACTTTGTTAATTTATTTGTGAAGCTTTCTCGTGTCCGATAGTAACACCCATTGTAATTTGGTAAGACTTTGATTATGATGATGACCTTTGATCCTAGGGCTGGGTTGGTGGTTTATCTAATCTATCCAAATCTAAGTTCAGGTCCAAAACTCTTTCCTATCTCTTCCTATATGCGTGTGTTTGGGGATGAGGGTTGGAAAGCAAACTGGGGTTTGGTTGAGTTATGCGTCCAAACTCCAAATAACTAAGTAGCATTAAAAGTGGAGTTAGGAATACTTTTTGTGAAACTCCATTCCTTGTCTTTACAAAACTCCAATACTAACTCCAAACTCTCAAACGCCTGAACTTGACTAATAACTCTAGTTTTTTCATTACAGTTTAATCATTTCTGACCCCAGTTCTAAAACTCTGAACTCCAAACTAAACATAACTCCATTTCATCAAACCTTGCTCCCAAACGGCCTAAGCAATCAACTTGATTGTTATTTCTCGTGCCGTATATAGCTTCCTCCTTGCTATCCATCATTATCCATAAATCATCCTACAAGAAGCATGATAATCATGTTTGCAAATTGCATGAGTTAAACACATGAAAAGGGACATCTGATCTTGTTTGATTTCATTCAAACAAACACTGGGGATTGGATGCTTACAAGGCAATTATCTCAGTGTAATGTATTACTTTACCCCAGCATTTTGTAAGCTGTATATATATAGGGATAAGTATTCTATCTATAGTTCACCATGCATTTTTAGGCTTCCAATTTAGTTTAAATCAAGGCGATCAGACTGAGTGAAGACTTTGAATGAGTCATCAAGTTTTTATTGGTAGAATTTGGGTTTCCTACCAGTAAATGGAGAACTATTGTGCTCATTTGCTCATTTATCATCATCATTGTCAAAGCAAATTTTACATTAGAACTAGAGGTGAGCCCAGCTAGATCTCAAGGGGAATACTATTGAGACAAAAGATAATGTCCCAAGGTTCGTGGTATCGGAATTGGTGTCGGACCCTTATTATGACTATTGGTGGTTTCGGATAGGAGTATCAGATTTTTAGGTATCGAAAAACAAATAATTATTAATAAGTTTTTATTTTTTAAATATCTTATACGTTTAGGCATAATTTTAAGTATTATCTGTGTTGTTTCTTAGTAGTTTTTAAATGGAATGAAATAATAGTCACCCTTGCTGATTAGTTTACATGCGATAAATAAGTTTTCTTTATTTACATGCTTTTACAACTTTACTATGCTTTTACATCCTTGTTGATTGGTCTTTTTCGTTCAATTTTTTCTGCCGCGTTGACTATGAAAGAGACCTCCAACTTCGGTAGCAGTCACTAGTATCGGCAGCAGTCACTGGTATCGGTACCCGTCACTGTATTGGTATCGATACTGCAAACTATGGATACTATGGATAATACCTTATTTCTTCATCTAACTTTGTAGACATCCTACCACAAACACCCGTGACCATAACCATAACTAGCTGTGTTGCCGGAATCAACCACCACCAACCTCCCTCCAACGAGAAGGTACACTTTTGGTGGCTTCTCATTGCGGAAAAGTCTAATTTCAACAACATGAGGAAGACAACCCTAAGGGTGCTACATTGGAACTGAGACGTTTTCGTCATCAATCTATAAGGATGAACGGAAAGTTGGAAGGCCCGTTTTTATTTACTGTAGGCCATGGGTTAGAAGCTGACATGTAGAAGTCCAAGTTTGCACCCCCATCTTATGTAAAAGCTTAGAGAGAAAAGTTATCAATTCCCTCATGTAAACCCTAGACTACAACCACCCGTTCTCTTTCTCTCTCTTTCTCTTCTACTTTTTGAAATATCATGTTCCAATGTCAGCCACCTCCAATTGACTCAAATAGGAACATTCAACAACTACAACAAAGCCTTTATTTTAAATTTTTGGTGCTGGTTGTTTGAATCCTTTCTTCCATTCAACTATGTTAACCGCTATTTTCTCTGTGACACTGACATAAACAATATCCTTCTCTAAAACTTCAATCCATGTTCTTTAGGTCTGCTACTAGTCCCGACGGCTCCTTTAACTACTATCTTATCGCTCTTCTAAACCGTTGGTATGTTTTGCACATGTCCAAACCATCTAAGACAAATTTTCTCTCATCTTCTTCTCCATTGGTGCGCCTCCAACTTTCCACAAATATACTCATTTCTTATCCTATGTTTTAATATATTTCCACTCTTCATCTTAGCATTCTCATTCGGCTACACTAATTTTCAGGATATGTTGTTTTTTTTATTGCCCAATACTCAGGTGCCTGTGGTCTAAAGCAATCCTGTTGAATTTTATTTTCAATCGCATCTTGTGATCACAAAGTGCTCTAGAAGTACACTCTATTTTAACCATCCTATTTTATTTCCCTGCACAATACCCTTCTCAATCTATCCAGATAGGGGACATCCGATATTTTTTAAATAAAATGAAAAGAAGTATTCCTTCCATATGCCATGTTGGCATGGAAAATTTGTCTTAATACTAATGGTATTTAAGATGACATTAGCTATGACACAGAACTTAACGTAGAAAGATCTCCATGGTAATATTGACCAAAATTTTCGGTATTTCCTGTCAATCCTCTATTTGGTACATCCTAGTCTTCTCACATAAGCAAGGCTAGGGATAGAAGTATACCTATCATTTCTAGTTGAGCTTATGCTGTAATGGAGCAAGTGTCTCTGTTTCTCTAGATCAGAAAGTCTCAAGACCAAGAGGGGAGAGTGTCAAGTTCGCTATAGGGAATCAGATTAATCCTCTGATAGGCATACTTGGATAAATACAGTACAAGTACTCAAGGCACTCTCTAGCTTCTCTTGATTATGTATGAAGATAGGTAGGGTCAATAAAAGGAAAAAAAACAAAAACAAGCAACTAGATGCAGTTTTGGCAGAACAAGAGGATAGTTGAGATGCAGGCATTGACATGTATAGCTTGCAAGTAGCTGCGAGTTATATGTAGCTGTAAGTCGACAGGTCTTGTGGCATTAAGAATCAGGGACAGATGGTATGGAAGGTTTTAGGATCCTACATCTCTGACCTACGAACTTGAACACATCCTCCTGGACCAAAGTGCAAAGTAGATGACTGTAGGAAGCCTGCATCACATTTCAGAACTGCTTCTAGACGTGCTTCAGGACACGATAATGCCATCCTAGTGACAATTATGCTATGTTGAATGGACACTGATTTGACACACATATTTCCGACAGGGGGACACGGATTCGGCACCTAGTGGTGTATGTCGGAGTGTCCATGGTGTGTCCGATACATGTGTCCTACACGACACACCATGTATTTTGGAGTGTCCATGCTTCTTAGCAATTATGTATGCATGGACCACACTTGATACACATGCACACAAATCTGAACAGGCAATACTGGTCGCCAAGTTTTTGCAACTGGGGTATTCCCAAGGTTATAAAAGGCGCTACGCGTTAGGCGGGCGGCCACCCACCGCCTAGCGCCTAGGCGGCCTTCTAATATTAGGCGGTCGCCGCATATGTAAAAAAATTTTAGGAATTAAAAATGTGCCTAAGTAAAAATTATACCCTAAATTCAAAGTCTCTCATAATAACTAAACATAAAAGTTATGACTGACTTGACTGCTCACTAGGATTACTTAAAAGTTCAGTGTCTGCTCACTCAGAGCACTGAGCACTTATAAATTGGCCTCATGCGTCTGCTATAGTGCTGGTCACGCCCCGAGTCGACAAACCGTTCGTCCCCGGTGTTATTTTGCCGAATCGATCGTCCTCGCTAAGGCGTGATGCCGTACGAGTCTGGAATTGCACTCGTACAAGACAAGAACGTTACGTTCATTTTTATATTGAAACGCCAAGTTGAAACTTCACAAATCACATCAAATTGAGACGTACTATAGGAAGATAGAAATATGCTTTTTCATTCATAGCTTGCAACGAAGTGCAAGTCGTAATTACATTGGATGCCGTTGCGGCTACATTGATTGAAAACAAAAAGAAACATACTCGACAAGCTGCCTGAACTAACACTTGCCGTTCCATACATTCGCCCCTTTATACATAAGCCTTCGATTGAATTGGCTTCAAAATACTTCAGGATAGGAAGAGCTTCAAAACGTCTCTCCGCACTTCAGCTTCAGTTTAGAGCTCCCGTCGCACCTAGGAAATTTGGGGGAGGGGATTAGCACACTTGCTAAGTGGACGAGACGAACCCACTCGTCTAAACTGACTCCGATTGTTAAGGTAGGCATGCTTTAGAGTTTTTTTTTTATTTAGAACTAAATGAATTCAGTTCATATCGATAGCCATCTTTGAATTAATAAAGAGACATTAAAACATAGCGATTTATCACATTTCTTACCACGGCCGTGCTCGTCCCTGCATAAAACACAGATAATATTTACTACCTGCATAAGACAATAGGTGAGCATGATCTATCTTATATGTGCGGTCATTGATGCTATGCACCACAAGGGACTTTTATATGACATTACGACGTGTCTGTCAGCTTGGGTTGCAAGCCCTGCTGCAGGTCCCGCAATGCCTCGTGCCGAAGCACGAATTTGTTTATTCTCCCTAGGTCGATTAGGTTCCGATGTCCCGGATATCGCATCGAGGAAAGTTCAACTTGTGCACAAGCTGTCCATGATCATGCCAATGCGTAAACTGTGTAATAGTGCAGACAGATTTGTATAGCGCGGATAGTATTTAGTGACATTATCATTTCTTCCAACTCATGCAACGATTTATTTTTCCCAAAGTCGTACTCCCGATTTAGCGTCCCGTAGGCACCAAATTGTCCGAGGCATCATAACCCACGATCGACGTTTCATATTATTTTGCAGCACGTGAAATAGTCTATCTTTTTACTAGAACCTTAAACTTTCTCGTTTATGTGCGAAACTTGTATTTTCAGAGTAAATTACTCTAAATCGATATGTTTTTCCCGAGTTCTTGACCTTAGTGGATTGTTATACATTTAACTTGGCATCGTCGATTTGAATGAATTTGAGGCAAAGGAAATTTTGTTTGCGGGACAGAGTAGAAAGGAAGGGGCCGAATCACCCACCAAGTTCTTTAATCGTGCCGACCGTCGAAGCGCTTCGTAATGTTCAAGCTTTAGTTACGCGAGCTCCTGCAATGACACCAACACTTAGTTAGGATTCCTTCGCTTCGAAATTCGTAGATTGCATTCAGAAAGCGACGCGAAAGCACTTCATCAAAACCAAGCGGCAAAAGCTCCAAGAAAAAGCATACAGCGGTTCGGTCCCGTCGAAGGGACTCTTATATAGAGCTCACTCGCCGAGACGCAGTCCGCTGCATCAGGACTTATTCCAATAGAAGTCGTTCCATTAGTTGGATCGATTCTCGTAACATCCGTCCAAATCAATTTGATTGATGCCGCAATGTGTTATCATTTACCAAGCTCAGCGATAGAGTCAGATGGCCATCTAAGTTTCCGACTTATCTGACTCGGCGCAAGCATATTATGAAGTCCGTCTCCTATCGAAAGCGGGACACTACATAATATACCACTAAGAAAAAGTTTTGTCCCGAAACTTAAGAACAAGGGTCTGACCTTAAATTAGACAAACAACGTAGGGTACTTCTCCTTCATCTCTGCCTCCATTTCTCACGTCGACTTTTCAACTGAATGGTTCCGCCAAAGCACGCGGACCAAGGACATCGACCGATTTCGTAATACCTTCTCCTTACGGTCCAAAATTTGAATAGGCTCCCCCGAGTAAGACAAGTCAGTACGTAGCTCCAATTGATCGAAGCTAACCACGTGACTTGGATCGTGCACGTATTTTCGAAGTTGACGTGAAAAACTTCGTGCACATCAGCCAAGGCAGGAGGTAGTGCGATCCGATAAGCAACCGTTGCAACTCGCTCGATGATCTCGAAGGGGCCTACAAATCTCGGGCTCAACTTGCCTTTAACGTCGAACCGCATCACGCCACGCATGGGCGTTACTTTCAGAAACACATGGTCCCCGACCAAAAATTCTAGCGGTCGTCGACGAAGATCTGCGTAGCTCTTTTGTCGACTTTGTGCGATACAGAGTATCTCGGATCAAGCGAACCTTTTCGACGGCCTGCTCTACCAGTTCCGGTCCAAGCACTTGTCGCTCTCCGACTTCGTCCCAGCATATTGGTGAACGATATTTCCTTCCGTAGAGCGCTTCATATGGAGCCATCTGAATGCTCGACTGATAACTGTTGTTATACGCAAACTCCGCAAGCGGCAAATGCGTATCCCAACTAGTCTTTAGATCGATCGCACACAGACACAACATATCTTCTAAGATTTGATTTACCCTCTCCGTCTGACCGTCTGTCTGGGGTGGTACGCAGAACTAAAATTTAGTTTGGCCCCCATCGCCGCTTGCAGGCTCGTCCAAAAACGCGATAGGAATTATCCGTCTTTGTCCGAAATTATTGAGGCTGGTACCCTGTGTAGTCGAACAATCTCGTCGATATAGATTTGCGCTAACCGATCGACGCTCCATCCTACTTTAATTGCGATGAAGTGAGCCGACTTGGTCAATCTATCAACAATGACCCAAATCGCATCATTCTCCCGCGGCGTCTTCGGAAATCCCACAATAAAATCCATCGAGATGTTGTCCCACTTCCACTCGGGAATGGCGAGGTTCTGTAGCTCTCCGCCTGGCCTTTGGTGTTCCGCCTTCACTTGCTGACACGCCATGCACTGCGACACGAAAGTAGACACGTCTTTCTTCATGCCGTGCCACCAAAAGTTTGTGCGCAAGTTCTTGTACATCTTGGTGCTTCCAGGATGTAACGAGTACTTCGCATAATGTGCCTCTGTCAGAATTTCTTTTCTGAGCTTGGCAGTTTCAGGAATGCAGAGCCTTCCTTTTAGTCGCATCGTCCCGTCTCCGTCTTCCGCAAAGTCAGTCGCCCTTCCTGTTGAAATCAGTTTGCGCATCTTCTTCAAGAATGAATCGTCCTTCTGTGCGGTCTTTATTTTGCTAAGCAGGTTCGATCCTAACTTCAACTGAGCTAGGTGCAGGTGTCGATACTCAATTCCGAGTTCGATACCCATCGCTTCAAGGTCTCGCCGTATCTCATTATTTATGGCCAGTGATCCCATAAACATTCTGCTAAGCGCGTCGGCTACAACGTTTCCCTTGCCCGGCATATACTCGATCGTTAGCTCGTAATCTTTTATGAGTTCGAGCCAACGTCGCTGCCGTAGGTTGAGTTCTCATTGCGTAAACAAGTATTTCAAGCTTTTATGATCTTTGTAGATTTTGCAAGCCTTACCATAGAGGTAGTGTTGCCAGAGTTTCAATGCAAACACGATTGCCGCCAATTCTAGGTCGTGCGTCGGATAGTTTTTCTCGTGCTGCTTCAACTGCCGTGAAGCGTAGGAGATGACTTTATCTCTCTGCATGAGTACGCACCCGAGGCCAGTTCCCGATGCGTCACTGAATATCTGAAAGCCTTCTGGACCATCTGGAAGTGCAAGGATTGGAGCTGAGACGAGCCGTTGCTTCAACTCTTGAAAGTTGGGATTCACAGTCGTCACTCCATTCAAATACTACTCCCTTCTGGGTGAGGCGAGTCAGAGGCGACGCTAGTTTTGAAAAACTCCGCACGAATCTTCGGTAGTAGCCCGCTAAGCGCAGGAAACTCCGAATATCGCTAGCCGAGGTAGGTCGTTTCCAATATACCACTGCTTCAATCTTCTTTGGGTCCATCGCGACACCTTCGGCAGAGATTACATGTCCGAGGAATATCACACTAATCCAGAACTCGTATTTATTCTGCTTGGTATATAATTTGTTTTCACGCAGAGTCTGCAATACCGTTTTCAAGTGTTCTGCATGCTCTTCTCGATTCTTTGAGTAGATAAGGATATCGTCGATGAACACGACTATAAATTTATCGATTTGGGGTCGGAAGACTCGGTTCATCAGATCCATGAAAGCGGCTGGTGCATTCGTCAAACCGAACGACATGACTAGGAATTCATAATGACTATATCGAGTGCGGAAGGCAGACTTCGATACGTCGTCGGACTTGATCTTCAACTGATGATAGCCTGAACGAAGATCGAATTTTGAAAATATTGACGCGCCTTGCAGTTGGTCAAACAAGTCGTCGATTCGTGGCAAGGGATACTTGTTCCGCACGGTCGCCTTGTTGAGTTCCCGATAGTCGATGCATAGCCGCATCGATCCATCATTCTTCTTCACAAACAGTGCGGGAGCTCCCCACGGAGAGACGCTAGGGCGAATAAATCCGCGGTCTAGCAACTCTTGTAATTGCACCTTCAGTTCCTTCAGTTCTGCTGGAGCTATTCGGTAAAGCGCCTTTGATATCGGCCGTGTATCCGGGAATGTGTCAATGCTGAATTCTATTTCTCGATCCGGCGGCATTCCGGGCATCTCATCAGGGAAAACGTCGGGGAAATCTGCCACAACATCAGTCTGCATTGTGTTTGTATTATCCTTCCGCGTGTCTCGAACTGATGCCAAGTATCCCGCACGGCCGGAACGCAACATACGCCTTGCCGAGATTGCCGATACCATCATTGTTTTCTTCGAGACCGTACCGCACGAATACGAGAACTCTGTCTCGCCAGGAAGGTGAAACACTACTCTCTTCTCCGCGCACTCGATTGTTATATGACAAGTGTCCAACCAATCCATGCCCAGGATTATGTCGTACTCTTTGAGGTCTATTACGACGGCTTCCAAGGATATATTTCTTCCTCCGATGCAAATGTGGCCATTCCTACAAATGAAGTTCGCAGGCATATCGACTCCCGACGGAGTGCTAACGCTAATGTCCATATCTAGTGATTGCATGGTTATTTTATTTTCTTTCGCAAAATCAGCAGATATAAAACTATGCGTCGCACCCGAATCGAATAGTACTCGAGCAGGTATATTTTTGTAGAGTAATATACCTGTTACAACAGTATCGGACGCGAATGCCTCGTCCCGAGTTAATGCATAAACTTGGCCTTGAGCTCTATGGCGTTGATTCTGCGGGTTCACGGGCACCGCATTTGCGTAGTGTAGGCGCTTTATATTGATTCGGAACGTTCCTTGGTGGTTGGTGTTGATTCGGAACATTTCTCGGACATTGCGGCTTTGAATGGCCTTTCTCGCCACACCCGTAACATGTTCTGTAGAAACAATCGCTCGGGCGATGCCCATGCTTGCTGCAGACATTGCAGTGTAATCCTGGATACGGGTGCCGATTCTCGGATGTGTTTGGATGCTTGTGTACTCCCGATCCTCCAGCGTCATTAGGACGCTTGTTGAAATTGTTGCGGACGACAGGCACGGCCCTTTGCGACATACGACCAAAGATCCGCTCGCTATCAAGTGCGGCTTCGTAGGATTCACGATAAGTTCGACATCGCTGGTTCACGACGTCCCTACGCAATTCGTCGTTGAGGTCTTGTTGAAAACGCTCGCACCATTTTTCTTTGTTGGGTAGGAAGGCACCGACAAATTTTGCAAGTTTTGAGAAGCTTGCATCATAATCTTCAACAGTCATATTCCCTTGCCTCAACATCATGAATTCATCCCCCTTCTGTCGACGGATGACGCGAGGACGTACTGCTGCCTTGAACATTTCTCAGAAAATCTTGGTGTCGGGATCGGTTTCACAGATTTCCTATTTCTTTGCCGCCCACCAGTTGTGTGCTCTCAGTTGTAGCTGTAGCGCCGCACAGGCCACCCTCTGGGACCCTTCGATGCAGAGAAGATCAAATAAGTCCTCCATTTCTGCAAGCCATCCCACTATCACATCGGGCTCTGCTCGGCCATTGAACTTCGGCGGGTTCATCTTGCGGAAATCCTTTGCTTTGAACATGGTAGAAGAGTTTATCATTTGCTGTTGGACTTCTTTCTCGACTTTATCTTGAACATCTTGCCTCTCTTCGGATACCACGACCGTTGCTTTGGTATTGTCCCCCATCTGCTTACGATCTGCGTTAGGTCGACCATTTGCTTCTGATGCGCATCAAATTGAGCTTTGATTTGCATCTGAAGCTGTTGCTGCTGCAGCTCCATCAACTGTAGCATTTTTTCCATGGTCGTCTCGCTAGGGCCAGTACTCTTTGAGCTCGACGTACTATCCACGGTTTGGGTTGTTGTGCCGGAATTGTTCTTATTTTTCTTAGTCATTCCTACAAAAGAGAGTAAAACACGTTAGTATTTTTCAAAAATATCTACGGACTTACCTGTATGAAACTTTTATTTCACGCAGCATGTCGACAAGCATTCAATCGAGCAATCGCAACGAACATTCCAACAATAAAATATCTTTCGAAAATTCGAGGAAACATAACTGTGCTCTGATACCAATTTGTCACGTTCCGAGTCGATAAACCGTTCATCCCCGGTGTTATTTTGCCGAATCGGTCGTCCTCGCTAAGACGTGATGCCGTACGAGTCTGGAGTTGCACTCGTACAAGGCAAGAACGTTACGTTGATTTTTATATTGAAACGTCAAGTTGAAAACTTCACAAATCACATCAAATTGAGACGCAGTATAGGAAGATATAAATATACTTTTTCATTCATAGCTTGCAACGAAGTACAAGTCATAATTACATTGGATGCCGTTGCGGCTACATTGATTGAAAACAAAAAAAAAACATACTTGACAAGCTGCCTGAACTAACACTTGCCGTTCCATACATTCGCCCCTTTATACATAAGCCTTCGATTGAATTGGCTTCAAAATACTTCAGGATAGGAAGAGCTTTAAAACGTCTCTCCGCACTTCAGCTTCAGTTTAGAGCTCCCGCCGCATCTGAAAAATTTGGGGGAGTGGATTAGCACACTTGCTAAGTGGACGAGACGAACCCACTCGTCTAAACTAACTCTGATTGTTAAGGTAGGGACATGCTTTAGAGCTTTCTTTCTATTTAGAACTGAATGAATTCAGTTCATATCGATAGCCATCTTTGAAGTAATAAAGATACAGTAAAATATAACGATTTATCACATTTCTTACCACAGCCGTGCTCGTCCCTGCATAAAACACAGACAATATTTACTAACTGCATAAGATAATAGGTGAGCATGATCCATCTTATATGTGCGGTCATTAATGCTATGCACCACGAGGGACTTTTATATGACATTACGACATGCCTGTCAGCTTGGGTTGCAAGTCCTGCTGCAGGTCCCGCAATGCCTCGTGCCGAAGCACGAATTTAGGTCGATTCGGTTCCGATGTCCCGAATATTGCATCGAGGAAAGTTCAACTTGTGCACAAGCTATCCATGACCATGCCAATGCGTGAGTTGTTTAATATGTGCAGACAGATTTGTATAGCGCGGACAGTATTTAGTGACATCATTTCTCCTAACTCATGCAGCGATTTATTTTCCCCAAAGCCGTACTCCCGATTTAGCGTCCCGTAGGCACCAAATTGTCCGAGGCATCATAACCCACGATTGACGTTTCATATTATTTTGCAGCACGTGAAATAGTCTATCTTTTTACTAGAACCTTAAACTTTCTCGTTTATGTGCAAAACTTATATTTTCAGAGTAAATTACTCTAAATCGATACGTTTTTTTTCCGAGTTCTTGATCTTAGTGGATTGACATGCATTTAACTTGGCATCGTCGATTTGAATGAATTCGAGGCAAAGGAAATTTTGTTTGCGGGACATAGTAGAAAAGAAGGAGCCGAATTACCCATCAAGTTCTTTGATCATGCCGACCGTCGAAGCGCTTCGCAACGTTCAAGCTTTAGTTACGTGAGCTCCTGCAATGACACCAACACTTAGTTATGATTCCTTCTTTATTCCTTCGCTTCGAAATTCGTAGATTGCATTCAGAAAACGAGACGAAAGCACTTCATCAAAACCAAGCGGCAAAAGCTCCAAGAAAACCATACAGCGGTCCGGTCCCGTCGAAGGGACTCTTATGTAGAGCTCACTCGTCGAGACGTAGTCCGCTGCATCTAGGACTTATTCCAACAGAAGTCCTTCCATTAGTTGGATCGATTCTCGTAACATCCGTCCAAATCAATTTGGTCGATGCCGCAAGGTGTTATCGTTTACCAAGCTCAACGATAGAGTCAGATGGCCATCTAAGTTTCCGACCGATCTGACTCGGCGCAAGCATATTATGAAGTCCGTCGCCTATCGAAAGCGGGGCACTATCGTGCTCAAGTGTCTTCTATAGTGCACATTAAAAAAATTCATACTGACAGAGCACTTAAAAATTCACACAGAGAAGAGCAACTTGCAAAAAAAAGGCTGACTGACTTGACTGCTGCTCAGTGGTCCATTGAAAGGAAGTTGCCAACTTAAAAAAAATCCAGTGTCAAAAGTGCCAGTGCCCATGTACTCAGTGCTCAATATTAAAGAGTTGCTGCATAGTGCTCATTTAGAATAAGAAAAAAAACCCAACAAAACCAAAAGAAGAGGAAGAAGAAGACTCACGAAGAAGAAGAAGAATAAGAAGAAGAGACCCAAAAGAAGAAGATGAAGAAGAAGACTCACCTGCGCGGTCGGCTGCTGCTCACGCGGTTAGGAGGAAGAAGACTAGACTCGGAAGAACTGTTGCTCTCAGCTCCTTCTTTTGAGGTTAGGGCATCATACTTCTCCTATTTGCTTTTTTTTTTTTTTGGTAAGCTTTTGGGTCAGGTGCACCTGATTTTTTTTTCTTCAAAATTTACACGCTAGGCGGCCGCCTAACCGTCCAACGCCTGCGCCTAGGCGTCCGCCTCTCCGCCTAGAGCCGCTTAGGCGGGCGCCTAAACCCGTCTTATCTTTGCTGCCGCCTGGAGGCAGATTCCGGCCGCAAATTGGTCGGTCACTTGCCGCCCAGCGCCTAGGCGCCGCCTAATTCCTCTTTTTAGGACACTGGGTATTCCCTTAAAAAGCGGTTTGCAAATTTTGTAGCATTCTCACTTGTTACTTTTGTGCATAAGTACTATATTTCTGTGTGTTGCACATAAATTTTACTTATTGTGCCATAGCCATAGTTATGCCTCTTGAATCAGTGGAGTCATTTTTCGGTGTTATTGCAAATGGTAATAAGCAATCCTATGACCTACAACCTAAGTTGCACGGGCATGTATTCGATATCAGACATGGTGATATGTTTTTGACACCTAGTTTGGTGTGTCCTAGTGTATTTCGGAGTGTCTATGGCATGTCGATTCATGTGCCCGACGCGACACGGATTCTGCATGAATTTTGGAGTGTCCATGCTTCTTAGCCACAACTAACCTGGTGCCTGCCATTCTTATTAGTTAGTGCGAACTATTGATTGTTTGACAAACTCAGATGCTCTTTTCCTTTTTCATTGTTGGTTCTAGTTGGACGACACGGGATTATATTCTTAGCATTTGCAATACCTTAAATTCTAACCTGTATGGATGTCACATGACGCCGCAATAAGGCATGCTGCGTGCATCCTGGAGGCTGCAGGTTCCAGTCACACAAACAGCCTTTCCATACATATATGGGGGTAAGGCTGCATACGTCTTGACCCTCCCAGATCTTCCATAAGTAGGAGCCTCGTGGCAGTATGATGGCTTTTTCATATTGTATCTTTTATTATTAGTTTAATTTCACACCTTTCTTCTCTTGTTTTGAAAATCTAATATTTTCAAAAAACAGTTATTATATTGATGTGTTGGTTAGTCGTGAGTTTGTTTACCATAGGCATTTTATTTGGACTTCCCCACCTAATGCCTGATTCTACAAACTAAACCATTTGTGCTTACAGGTAGGCTGGTTTTGTATTATTTGAATGTGCACACTTATTATGGAAGTTCAAACAACATGTACATTTGCACTTTTGTATTTGATATTTCTAATGGTATGCAATATCTATGTGAACTACAGCTGTTGGGCCGTTCCCTTTTCTGTCTTGGGTTGCTTCTTAGGTATGGCAGTGCTTTGATTAAAACCTGCAATGATCAACATTTCCATTTTGTGGAGAGCTTGACACTGCTAAAGCATTATCTTCGTATGGAGGATTTTAGTTTGAAAGTTCGAGCTTTGCAGGTGAGTCACATTTTCCTGTTTCACTGCAATCTGGATTTCAGACTATAGCATTTGATTCCCCTTATCCCCTCCATACCCTATTCTGCAGGCATTAGGATCTTTGTTGATAGCTAAGCCGGAATACATGTTAGAGAAGGACATTGGCAAGATACTGGAGGCCTCACTATCCTCTGGTGCTGATTCTAGACTTAAGGTGCACTCTCTGTTCATTGTGTTAGCTTGCCTATTATATTTATGCTGCCACTTAATTCTTCCTGTTGGCCAGATGCAAGCATTGCAAAACATGTACGAATACCTATTAGATGCGGAAAGCCAACTGGTTGCTGATAATATTAGCCAGAAGGAAACTAATATTCGGGAAAATGCTGGAAATAGTGTGCCTGTGGCAGCCGGTGCAGGTGACACTAACATTTGTGGTGGAATTGTACAGTTGTATTGGAATAGTATATTGGAAAGATGCTTGGATATGAATGACCATGTACGTCAGTCTGCTCTCAAGGCAAGGACCTAATTACACAACTTTTTCTGATGTAGTTTTCAGTTAGGACTTATATGAAAGTTGGAATACTTTTTCGGTGATGTTTCTTCTTGTAATTGTTCGATTTTTTTTGTTGTTGTTGCAGATCGTTGAAATTGTACTTCGTCAAGGTCTTGTTCATCCAATTACATCTGTTCCTTGCCTTGTAGCACTAGAAACTGATCCACTGGAGGTCAATTCAAAGTTAGCTCATCACTTGCTTATGAATATGAATGAAAAGTATGGAATGCCTATCATAGTTTTTTAATATTTTCCTGCAGAAATCATACATAGATTGACTTTCTGTAGGATATTTCAGGTATCCTGCTTTTTTTGAAAGCCGTTTGGGTGATGGCCTCCAGTTGTCATTTACATTTGTTCACTCCCTAACAAACAACAAGGTGGCTGCAAATGCTAAAGGGAAACCTGATGGCAATACCATTGCGTATGTCAGAACAGGGATATCTCGAATGTACAGACTTATCCGAGGAAATCGTATTTCAAGGAACAAATTTATGCACTCAATTGTTAGGAAGTTCGAGTCTGGAACTTGGAACTATGCATCAGTTCCATTTCTTGTGTAAGTACTAATAGTTATCCCTACCCTTGAAACTTTTGGGCTTTGTTTGGACATTCGAGCTTAATTTTGATCATATTCTTTTCCAGATATTGCACGGAGATTCTTGCATCCCTCCCTTTTACATCCCCTGATGAGCCTCTTTACCTAATTTATGATATAAATCGAGTAATGCAGCTTAGGGCTGGGGGGCTTGAAGCAAATATGAAAACCTGGAGTTCCTTGTCACGCCAGCAGGATCAGGTGGAGATACCCAATGAAATCCAGAAAATGGATGATGGGCCGGCAATGCATCAGATATCTGAGAACAATGTGACAACAGAAGTGCCATCAGAAAATACTTGTGGCTTTTCAAGAGAAGATTTGCAAAAGTTTCAGGTGATACTTATTTCTTCAGTCATGGCCCTAGATTCTACTTCGCTCATTGCCAACGCTATATTCTGCTTTGCAGTATGGTTTGGAAGGTTGAGAGATAGTGACAGGAGTTTTCTCTACTTTCTCTATTTTTTAGGTTCTGTAGACAGACATCAAAATGACAATGCACTGCGTCGTTACTTTCTGCATGTCACTAACCTTTTGTTTGTTATTTTCTGTTGTTTCATATACTTCTTATTGGATTGCCCAAATATGGAATTTTCATTTTCACACTTCCTAAGTAGACTCGTCTTTTCAATTTTCTGCGATGCCTGAATGCTATTAGTTATTCTTCTAACATACTGAAACCTGTTCCTTAAATTATTTATGCCTTTGAATTCTTTTTGTTTTCTAGGCTGATTGTCATGATGCAATTGCTTTGCAACTGCTTTTGAAGCTGAAAAGACACCTGAAAATTATGTACGGTCTCAACGATGCTCGATGTCAGGTTTGTCCAAAAAAAACATTTTTCTGTAGAAGTATATATTTTCAGTTAAATGTATCCTGTATTTTGAGTTTCTTATGACTAATGAAGTTCCAATTTAACCTGAAAACAGGCATTTTCTTTAAAAGAACATCCAAAGCCTGGAGAGACAATATCTAGGCAAAACGTTCCTTTCAATATTAGTGATATATCAACCGATCTGCCGTCCTCTTTCCGAGATATGGTTCGGACGTACCAGGTGACATTTTGAGTTATCATCATTATTGAGTAAGGTCTAACTGTGTCTATCGAAGTGGAGTCATCTCAGTTTGAGTTGGTGCCAACACCAAATGAACTGGATACCATTCTATAATGACATGCTTTTATTTATTTGAATCAACTGACTAAAGTTGAGAAAACATACCGCCTTAATAAAAAAGATAAGACAGCTTTTGCATTTGGGAAGGAAAATTGTAGTTCTTGTTTAGGCTGTAATGATCCATCACAAATACAATTTTATTTAGTGATGAAAGGATTTCTCTAGAGATTAGTACAACGGGTGGGCTTCACACCAAGGTTCGCAGTATCATAATTTGTTTCAGACTCTTCTTATGAGTATTGGTATCACTGCTTTCGGAGGTTTTGGATCGGAGTTTTGGAGTTTCTCATTTACTAAGTCAAAACTAATAATAATAATAAATAAATAAGCTAGAACATATTCCATATATTTAGGCATAATTCTATGTATTATTTGTTATTTCTTGCGAGCTAAATAACATTAAGATTGATGAATGTTGTGAATCTATAAATATACTTGGCCAGATGGAATGGTTAAAATGTGTCGTGATAAGGAGCCTTATCGACACAGGGTAGCATGTAGATCTTTGACACGTCGAATCATGATCACGACACCAGTTTTTCTTCTTCCATATTTCTCACTTTTACTTTTAATTTTTTATTCGCCAAAATGACCTGGATGGAAGTTCATATTTCGGTATCAGCTGAAATTATGATAGCAGTCGGTATCGATCAGGATATGCCAAAAACAATATGATACGACCTATACTGTGAACCTTTCTATACACCTGAACTGTGTCACGAGCTAGATGGGATACGATGTGGCTCTTTTATACTATTTAGTTTCATAATAATGATTAGTGTCTATGTGTGTCTACCAATATTTTAAAAGGCGTCGGGTGCAGTTGAGGTTTTAGGTTCCTTTAGAGCCTGGGCGAGAGGAGCACATAGTGAAGCGTGGACTTCAGCGAAGCGAGACACACATTTTTAGAAATTTCTTGTATTATATAGTTTTGAATAAGCAAGCTCATATTATATCCAATCAATTCATGTCACTAAAAAACTAGTAAAGAATGGAATACATAAAATCAAATCATACAAATAATAACCAACAGTAAACCATCGCTGAAACTAAAATGTTACTATGACAACTTTACAGTAATAGGAAACTGACTAAATCCTAAAAATCATTATCATCCATAATATCATTATTTCCATCACCATCAAGAAACCATCACAAGTTTATAATACTAAGAAACTGACAAAACTCTAAAACTCATTATCATCCATAATATCATCTCCATCACCAACACTACCAATGATTTGTCTCATATGTCGTTATCGTCCTCCAAGACTCCAATACAAAACATTCACAATAGAAAGATTAGTTGATTGATATAATACCTTTGACAATGTTTCTTTTCTCGTGATTCTGTTGGTGGCAATATTTTCAACCAGGACTTTTTTCTTAATTGACTCGATAAAATCAAATGTCATGGTAGGAAACATATTAACTACGGTGTTCTGAATGGCGGCCGCCTAGCCCGCGTAGGCGGCGCCTAGGCAGTAGGTGGTCTCTCACGACACCGCTTTTCGGTAGGCGGTGGAGTAGGCGGCCAACGAAGGTTGGCGGCATAGGCGGAGGTGAGGCGGCGTAGGCGGGCGCCTAGGCGGAGCAATACTTAACAAGATATTTTGGCCAAAATAATTTTGTAAGCATTATGGGCCTGTGATTCACTTTTACGAAACTAAAATTTTATAAATCTTCGTTCTACAACTTAGCTATGCATGGAACACCCTTAAAGTATGTATATTATGCAAAAAAACAGTGGTAAAATAGTAAAAAATGTTCAATATCGACCGCCTAGGCGGTGCCTAGGGGGCCTAGGCGGTAGGCGGACTCTCTTCGCCGCGCACCCGCCTATCGTCTTTTACAACCTTGATTAACTACAATAGTAATTCAATAAAAAGATAAAGTTAAATTAGTATATAAATACTAAAATACTAAACGTATCTATTAGAGAAAGAAAACACACTAGGTCAATGAAACCTCATCTTTAGGTGTGTCTAGTAGGAATGAGGTGCACGAGGTGCACTTCTAGGTGAATAACCCTTGCCTCGTAGAAAACGAGACACAAATGTGAGATTCACACTTGCTTCACAGATAATATCAATGTTAAATCTATCACAAATATTTAAACATGTAAAATCTGTAATTTTAGGACAAACAAAGATGTAATAGCTTTAACTTTTTGAACAAACAATATCAGTGCTAAATCTATCACAATTACATAAAAGATGGAAGCAAGAATAAACTATTAATGTACACGGATTCTGAAACATAGTTATCAAAGTTAGTGGATGCCAAAGCACAAAACTCAATGAAACTTTGTTGTATGGGATCTCTCTTAGAAAAATTTATCAAGAATAATAATTTAGAAGTAGATTATTATTTCTCTAGATAAATAATATGGCTGACACGTAGGTTTATAAGGAATATGACACGATTTTGTGAAATATCTCGTCTATGTCGTAGTACAATATGTTGGCCGACTTATCGTGCCCATTATCGCCCAACACGGTATTTTCAAATATTCTCTGAGATTTTAGTTAATAGGGTTTTTGTGTTTGAGATAAAAGGATTTTAAGTGTTACATTAGGCTCTTAAAGTAGATATTTAAGTTACCTGGACTCTCAAATTACTTGTATATTTGAAGTGTTAAATTACTTGATACCGTCTTACTTGGACTTAGTTACTTGATACATCATTTATTGTTAATGTTATTTTATGTCTATAGTTGCTATGTTAGTTGTTAGCACTATTACATTTAATATATATATATATATATATATATATATATATATATATATATATATATAAACAAAAAAAATATACAGCATGTTAATATGTCTTACATGTCCCCGATGCTGACATCTCAAAACTCAATCCAACATGAACCCGACATCTACGACCTTGAAAATTTCCAATCATTATTTCTCAAAGAAAAGGTTTATTTTACTTGCTTTTACGCCAAAATATATAGTTTTGGGTGAAATAATAAGATGTATTAATCTTGTGAATTTTAGTAATTCAACCTCGACAAATTATAATGATTAAAGTTTGTTGATAATAGATTTTATTGGCACACTGTAGCATATTGATCTTCGACACAATCAAATCAATGTCCTATTGATTTTTGTCATACTTATTCTTTTCTTTAATTTTCTTTTCTTTATCTTTACTGTTGAATTAACTGGAAAAGAGACCCCAATTTTGGTAATGGGCCGGTATTGATGGGAGTCAGCCGACTCGTTACGGTTGTGATACATACTGGTATCGGCTGACACTGAACCTACGTTAGTATGTGGAAGTATTTCGAGGTGGAAAGCCCAAGAAATTTGATTTTAATTCTATCCACATCTTAAGGTCTTAGTCAAACTGTAATTAATTAATGCTCGTTGTCTTTGATTTTAACCCACTTGCCTAGAACACACTTGGGGGGAGAATCTCATGTTTGTTCATTGTACACTAAATCAGTAAATATTATTACCTGCTGCAGGAGTTCAAGGCCACACTGAAGGATGATACTATGGATTATGCAACTTATACGGCTACCATAAACAGGAAGCGTCCTCCTGCTCCTAGAAGTTCAACAAGAGGTGGAAAAGCTGCAGTTCCAAAAGGCCGCAACGACAGTGATGACGATGAAGATGAAGACTGGACAGGTGGGGCCCGGAAGCTCGACTTCAGTAGCCATAAAACAAATGGTGTGAGGGTAACCAGACAACGGTTGCAAGCATAACTGTCCTTAACTACGTTAACTGTACATGTACAGCAAAGAAAGGAAGAAAATGGTAAATAGTTGTATCATGGGAAATTAGTTTAACTGTAGCCAGACAATTAATTTGGAGTGCATTCGGTCAGTCGGCCCTTTTTTGTATATGTATGTTGGCTGTTAAGGTGTGCCCTCCAATTTTTTCTTTAGGAATTAAATGGAAATCCATTTTTTAGTTTATGTTGATAGAAAAGTGTATATATATATATTTTGTACCTGAGAAGTCAATTTGAAGCATTGCTACCCTTGGTTGTTATATGGGTAAATTGTAGGCAAATGTGTCCTTTTATCTCATCTTTGAATTACTTACATTAGATCTTCAATCTTTTCTCTCTCTCTCATGCTTTGTGGTGTGTATTCATACTTCTATTATCCATATTGCACTGGGAAGTCGTGTATCATGGTGTTGATTCCCCATCATACGCCAGAAATCAAAAAGTCAAAAGTGGTTTTTTTTTTTTTCTGTAAATGAAGTGTCACATAATGTGTTTTATTGTACAAATGTTCCTTGTAATTGATGCTCTATTTGAATATGGGGGAAAAAATAATACAGGCCGACGGGAGCTATTGGCGTACTGATGCGAATGTTAGCATCTAGAGCATTGTCGAGGGAGGGGCTTTTTTGTCTCTTCACGGTTGGAATAAAAAAAGAATGAACTCTTCTTCTTTCTTTTATCACTTGGAGCTGTCAAGTGAGCCGGGTCGGTCCGATACGAAATTTGAGTGGGCTGGACCGGGTCGGGTTCGGGCCTCTTGAGCCCATGATTGTAGCGGACCGGGTCGGATCGGGCCGGGCTATGGATAAAAATATTAAGCCCAATCCGGCACATGACCCACGACATGGCAGGCTTCGGGTCGGACCGGGCCGGGCCAGATGCAATCCAATATAAGGGACTGGGCCAAGTCGCACTGGAGGCCATCATTTTAATTCAATTCAGTTCATTATATACTATATACATATATCATTCAGGTTTTTATTTCATTGATCAATCAATATTTTTTGTATAAATGGCTCTACATGGTTGGCCATATATATGTGACCAAGTGAAGTGAGACATGCACGGTGAAGCTTATAGCTAATGGGCAACCAACTACTGACTTTGACTAAGCAGATGAATGACTTTGACTAAGCATATGAATGGATGCATGTATGTTGTTGTTGTTGCAGAACTTGCAATTAATTTTTATTGAAATGAATTGAATTGAATTTCAAATCAATTAAGTTCAAACATTCATTTCATTTCAATTCAATTCACTACTACACTATATAATCATAATAATAACAGAGGTCACCACCACTTGCACTTGCTTTAGGCAGTGGTTCAGGTCATATTTGGAGGGCAGAGTGTTTGTTGTGTACATATTTTTCTTTTCTTTTCCTTGTGAAAGTGACGACACAGGTGTTAGCTGGTAGAATTTGGGACAACTCAAAGAGATTGTGCATGATATGTTGCAACAGGTACGGGCCTCGGGTCGGACCGGGTCGGGTCGGGTCGGGCCGGGCTTGGACCTCGGCCCGGGCCTATATTATGGGCCAATATACATGGCCCGGCACAACCCAATATACGGGCCTGGGCCGGCCCGGGCCCAGAATTAATCGGGCCGCACCGGCACATGGGCCAATTTTTCGGGCCGGACTCATGCTGGGCCGGCTCGGACCAATTGACAGGTCTACTTGGGAGGATGAGCACTAATATTTAAAGAGGAGAGTTCGGGATCGGGATCCCCGCTCTTAAACATTTTCGTATATTTTTTGAAATAAGTCGTATTCTCTTTTTTGATCGTACATAAAATTATTACACCATCGAACTTCTCGCAAAATTTTAAATACAATCAAAATGACTGTAGGGCTTATATTATTAACAACATATAAATAGAGGAGACAATGATTGGATTTGTGTGTATTTGTTATAAGGACAACCACTTATTTGTGGTTATCCAAATAGATATGATTTACAACACTCTCCCTTGTATTCTCACTTTAATCATTGCCTCACTACAGAAATTTCTAAGAAAAAAAAATCTATAGTAAAAGAAAAGAGTACAACTATATTCTTCGGGAATATGATTCTTCAGGAATTCAAGTGGGTGCGACTTCAATTGTCTCATTAGAAATTTTTCGAAGGGAGAACCCAGTGGAAAAAAAAAACCATCGAAGGAAACGAGTACAATGCGCAAAAACATTATCTAGGATGTTCCCATTTGGCATCTTTAGGACGCTTGTTGTCCCTCAAAATAACTTAAAAATAATACATCAAATTAAATGAAGAGTCCAACCCCCCAACAAAAGAAATGAATAAAAATATATTTGATTATTACATTCCACCCAATATTTTATGGGCTTATATATTTATATGCATGTCTTCTTGTTGAAGTCTTCTTGAATTTGCTTTATACAAACAACATTATCCTCATAAAGGATAATAGGATTATTTGTGACTTATGGAAGCTCGTAACTTTTCCTTATATGCTGAACTAACCATACACATTCTCTATTTGCTTCATAAAGTACCATGATGATTGGTTGATATTGTGGCAATGATTTGTTTGACTGATCTCCGAAATAGCTGCAACAATGTTAAGAAAAACATATCTTGTTTGTGATATTCCCTAATTGGAATCAGATAAATAACCTGCATCTGCATATAAATAAGATCAACACATTCATATAAACTAAATCAAGAAAATGATTCCTTAATATATCTAAAAATATATTTTATGTAATTTTAGTGTCTATGTGTAGTTGCATATTTATATCTAGTCAGTATGTTCACAAAAAAGGACATTGTGCTAAATAAAGAAGTGCACTTATTGCACTTAAATAAGGTACTTCAGCCCTAGAATATGTTCGTTTTCTTTTTTCTGTCGAAATAGGTCCCAGTGACCTAACTACTAGAGGTGTACTGAGTAAATGACAACTACTCATATTAAATCTCTTCAGGAGACCTTTTCAGGAGGTTCTCTCTTCAAGAGATTTTTTTTCCTTTTTTTCTGAGATCTTCACTTCAAGAACTTTTTTAATAAATACGCGTGGACATTTAGGATAATTATTATATTTTTTCCTAGATAGATACTCACATCGCCTATTGTACTACATTCTTTCGAATTGTTTTATGTAAGCACCCTAGAGGGGGGTGGAGGGGGGGTGAATATGGTCAATTTAACTAATAAAGTACTAAATGATTGCTAATAGGCAATTTAAAGATTAAGAGTGCAAAAGAAGAAGAAAACACAATACCAACACCCGATGTATCCTGCTATCCTTCCATGGGACACTCCAGTCCCGGAACTCTCTCCGGCTTTAATCCGCTATTATGCAAATAGTACAACGTGAGATTTCATCCGAAGGCTCACCAACTTCTTACACGAGAGCTTTTATCTGAAGCCTCTCCAACTTCAAACTGAGAGCTTTTATTCGAAGACTCTCCAACTTCAACCGAGAGATTTTATCTGAAGACTCTCCAACTTCAACCTTTTCACAAGAAGGTTTTTGATCTTCTTACAACAAGATGAAAAATATCTCTTTTACAACTCATAACTCTAACACAATTTGTGGATGGCAAATGAAAGATTTTTAGAGTTGTTTGTGGATAGGCTTTGTTGGTTTAAAAAATTTTAGACTCAAAGCGTCAACCTTGAATGAAGGAGTTCAAGGCTATTTATAACCAAAGCATTGGAAAGAGCATTTATGCAACTTTCAGCAGACGAGCGAAAAATTTATCAAATTTTCGCGGATGTCCGTTGGATCATCCGCCTGCACAGTCCAACGGCTATAAATATAGCCGTTGGGATCAATCTTCGACAAAATCCGATCTTTGGAATGCAAACGGTAACAGGACGGAAAATTCATCAGAATTCTGCAATTTTTCATTGGATAATCCGAATGATCACAGAAGGTATTTTGTGGGTCCATTTGAATCTTCCATCACATTTCTGCGAAGATTCGCTGAATCTTCCGTCAGGATGTCCGAAGATTGTTTTGGGTTATTTTCTACCACAGCTTTCGATTTTGCCATCCATTTTTTGTGTTTACAATAATTTCTAAGACTCATTACAGACTCCAGATATACTGAAGCAGGTGCAGGCTTCTTCAGTGTTTGAAATGATGATGGCATGACTTGGCTTCTTCCTTTGGTAGATGATGGCTTCTTCCTTGACGACAACTGTCCAAAGATACCCAGTTTGTAAAAACTGAATATCTTTTGGGGGCTTCACCCCCGAACCCCATGGGAGGTGCTGCCCCCTCGGCCCCCATCCGCTAACCGGGCAGCGGAACCCCCGAGTGCGTGGCTCCAGCACTACCAAAATTTATCGTTTTAGCGACGGCCCTATCCGTCGCCAATCCGACGGTAATTACTATTAGTGACCGATCACTGACGGGTTTTGGCCAAAAAAATCCGTCGATAATCAGCTCGTCGCTAATAACGGTCCGTCGCTACGTAGTCGTCAAGCGACGGAATAGCGACGGATTGTCGACGTCACAATACGAAGCATTAGCGACGCATTTCCGACGGACTGTCGTCCATTTCAACTATTAAGTACTGAACTGTGTAGACAATAGCGACGTAAATTTCCGTCGCTAACCCGTCGTAATAGCGTATCAGAGCGTATCGTTCCGTCGGTCATCCGTTGGTAGTCGTCGGTAACGAACGACGGATTAGCGACGGTGTGCTGACGGACTATCCGTCGATCAGGTTCTGGAAATGCTTGGCATTTCCAGCACCATGGCGACGGAAGAGTAGTCTCTAATCCGTCGCTACACCGTCGCCACAGCGACTGATTAGTGGCTGATTATCCGTCGCCATGGTTCTGGAAATGTCAAGCATTTCCAGAACCTTGTCGATGGATTGTCCATCGCTAAGCAGTCGCTAGAGCGAGCGACTGATTAGTGGCTGATTATCAATCGCCGTGGCGACGGATAGGCCGTCGCTATTCCATCGAAGTTTATACCACCAGAACCTTGCCGACAGATAATCCGTCGACCATCCGTCGCTACCTGGAAACAGTTTAAAAACTCCAGATAGCGACGGCTAATCCGTCGAAAAACCGTCGGCAACTGGGAATATCCGTCGCTAAACGGTCACTAGTCCGTCGCTAACTAAGTTTTTTAGGAAAAAAAAATTGCAGCACTTTCCCTGTTCACAAATATATGCATAAACCAAACCAATATATAATGCACACCAATTATCCAACAATCACACAGACCAAATATATAATACACACCAATTATCCAAGAATCACATAGACCAAATATGCACATACGAATTTAATGCACACCAATTATCCAAGAATCACAGACCAAACCAAATTAATAGAAAATAAACATCAATTATCCTGAAGAGTAACATAATATCCGGTGCTATAATCCGATTATAGCACAATTAATCCAAAGCTCTCACAAATAATCCAAATTTTCTTAATACAATATTTTAAGAAGGAGGAGGTCGATTGTCCGGTGGTGGTAATCCCAGATGCGACCGACGAATATACTCCTCCACAAGGTACGAAGGCAAGCCGTCGTAGATACTGCTCGAAAGTCGGCGTAGCTGCTCTGCGGACATGAGATCCAGAAGTGACGTCACAGTCGTAGGCGGTACCACAGGGGCATCAGGGTTGAAAGAAAGATGACCCACGAAAGACGGACCGACACCTGCAGTCGACGGACCAGTAGAAGACGGACGAACACCATCAGCAGACGTACCGACAGCAGCAGACGGACCGGCAGCAGCAGACGTAGGCAGAAAGTACGTGGCAAATTGCTCCCGCAAGGACGACACCGCCTCGTGCAGCTGCGTAAGCTGCGACCTAACATCATCGTTTGCCGAGGCCACGGGAGGAGGCGGTGTCGGTGAAAATCTCTGCGTTGCCATGTGCAATGGCCCTAGGGAGCCGACTCCGTACAGGAACCCTTTCTTAAAGCCGCCGACGGTATCTACGAACAAGTCGTTCCGAGCGGCCAAAGAAGAGGGCGTCCGGAAGGGCGTCGTTTCACCGACATCCTCGGTGTTAGTTAACTGAGCCCGACTAAGGGCCTCACGAGACGCAGCCTATCAAATGAATGCGTTTATATTATAAGATTTACCTAAGTTGTAATCTAAATCCTATGTTTCACTAAGTTAAGTGTGAATCGTAAGTTTACCTAAGTTATAGTCCGAATACTTTTAATTCTAACGTTAATCTCATAAACATAAGTACTGACATCAGTCTCCTTGGCCCTCTCGTCGACGAAGCTCCCGTCCTTCCGTCTTTTGGCGTATGCTGGAACACGTCGTACATGGTGACCGATTCTGGCGCCCTTCCCTCCTTCACCGCCCGTTGGGCATGCATACGAAATTTTCGTAGAAACTAATTAACTCCTTTAATTAATAATACCTAATTCGATAGTGAAATAAATTTACGGTTGCTCACCAGATCTGTAAGTGTCGCTGCGTGGGACCTTGATCCCACCGTATGAAGGCCCGTGGCCTGTCGGTTCACCTTCGCCTTCTCCGATTTCTCCTTGTACGCAGGGGTATCCATCATACCTAAGAGGTCCTCATAATACTCCTGCCGGATCCAATTCGGCCTCGTATGCCCCATTTTTAGGTCATGAATAATATCCCGTATCTTCTTCGAGCAAGTACTTCTGTAGGTCCTGCGGATCCCCTCCTCGCGATGGGGGGGCCACCAGTACGTTGTCTAACACAAAAAATCAATTATCACGTAATTTAAAAAATGGTTGATTAAAGAGTAACTAATAATTAACCAGAAGATATAGATATATACTCTCAACTCGTCGAGCCAGACGTACTGCACGTTTGGGGGCACCGACGAAAAGTTAAGGTAGGGACCGTGGAAGTTAGCCCTGATAATTTCTTCAAGAGCCCTGCCAACATTAAACGAAAAAAACCTACAAAGAAGAAACGACTGGATTATTAACTTGAATAAATGAAAGAAATTTAATAAATTATCTTAATATTACTTACGAGGTCTCCGCGGGCCATAGCTCTCGTCGGAACTCGCCTCTCGGCCTCTCTGGTGCCATCGGAGGATCCGTGGGTCCGCGTATGTACTCTCCAGTAACCGGATGGAACCGAGTATGGGGGTACTCCGGGGCCCACTGTGCAGTAACTGGGGCATCCCCTGGTGGATCCGCTGCTGGTGGTTCCGATAGCAGAACGGATCCGCTAGCAGATTCGGACTCATGCCTCGATGAAGTGGTCGATCGAGGGCGGGATGCGTCTGTGCCCGGGGTACTCTCCGGGTCGGGCTCGCTCGATGGGGTCATATCCCAGAAACTTTGAATGCGACCACGACCACCAGCACCAGTACGACCACGACCACGACCCGCACCACCACCACCACCACCACCACCACGACCACCACCAGCACCACGACCACGGCCAGCTATCATGACCTGTAAATAGAACACATAAACATAATTAACAATATAAAAGTGTAAATGGATATAAAAAACTAAACTAAAATATACATACCACCAGTAGGGAGACGAGTGCCGCCGCGACGAAAAAGATTAGGAGTGCCATCTGCAATAAGTAAATAATCGAATGAAAAAAACATGAATTCACGTAATTGCTTTTATGAGGTCAAACTTAATTCACGTAATTGGAAGTGTTTTTAATATACAACAATATTTAACCTAATCATTGGCTTTGTTCTCATCCTCGGCCTCGTCTTCATCATCATCCTCCTCATCCTCATCCTTATCCTTATCTTCATCGTCGATTTCATCTGTATCCTCATCCCCATCAAATTCTTCTTCTTCTTCTTCGTCTTCTTCTTCTTCTTCTTCTTCTTCTTCTTCTTCTGCCTCAATATTTGGGACAAGACGCCTCTTTCTTCCCTGGTTGACAGCTAAGTCTTATGTATCAACCTCTTCCTCCCCTCTATTTTCCTCAATAATATCTTCAACATCCATTGTATCTGAGTGTTGTCCCAAGTATTGGAACTTTTCGATCTGGTCCTCTTGGTATGCTGGGTCTCCAACGTTGAATGTATTTCTAGATTTAATCTTGCATACTGCCTACCAGTCAAATCGATCTCTACGACGCCTTGGGTAGCTTGTATAATAGACTTGAACAGCCTGATTTGCTATCGCAAATGTATCGGACCCTCTATACCTCCTACGATGATTTATATCGACGAATCTAAATTGTTTATCGATTCTCCAACCGATATTTGGTGTCGTATCGAACCACTCACATTTGAACATCACAATATGCATATCATATGGGCCAGTATATTATAAATCTACAATATCCCGAAGCACTCCATAATAGTCAAAGTCCGGCTCATCGTCATAGACGGTGCCTCTTATGCAAACACCGGAATCCTTGGTAATGATGCCGTCATTGATAAATTCGACATTTATAGCATTCTGAGTTGACTTAAACCTGAAGCCATTAACGACATAGCCTGGCCAAGTCTTTATTTGCTTCTTCGGTCCCAATGCCAGATAACGAACACTCTCATGAGTGAGTGTTGTTTCAGGCAATAAAACCTGTAAACAAATATTTATAATTTAAATGTTTCAGATTATATATTAATAATCTCAATCATAATCACAGTTACTTACGTATTTGCGAAACCATGACAAAAATGTACAATCAACCTCTCTTTGAAGTCCCTCATCGGTAATATCGGGTCTCCTCATTTTGACTTCATCTCTAAATACAATATTAGAGAAAATAAGAATATATAAGTGTAATCACTTACTTCATCAAATTCGAGATTATAACGAGTGCAAGTGTACTGACTTACTTCTCCAAATCTCTCACTTCTTGTATGTAATAGTTTAACAAGACATATCGGTGAGCGGCATTATATTCGTCGTCTGTCAACCACCGTCTTTTACTAGCCCCAACAGGCTTGCCCCTTACATTAAATCTTCCTCCATCCTCAACGTCCTCGTCATTCCTTTGAGGTCTATTTCGATTTGTTTTAACATGAGTATCGAAATAAATGGAGCAGAAGTTTGACACCTCTTCGATAAGATATGCTTCGCATATCGAAGCCTCTATATGAGCTTTGTTGCCAACTTTCTTCTTTAGATGGTGTAGGTATCTAGAGAGACAAATTATCTTGAGAATTAAGAAAGAATTTTAAAACCCACTGAAATTCAGCTTAAATTATATCGATATTTATGTACCTTTCAAATGGGTACATCCATCGATAATGAACAGATGCACCGACACGGGCTTCGTATGCTAGATGAATCGGTAGATGCTCCATGCTGTTGAAGAAGCCAGGAGGAAATATTTTCTCCAACTTGTAAATTGTTAAGATAATCTTCTCCTCAAGTTCAACCATGTGTTGCACAGTCAACTTAGTTGAACAAATATCCCTAAAAAATATTGATAGTTCGGCCAACGGAACCCATACAGCAGAAGGTAACAACTCTTACAAAGCAATGGGCAGTAATCTTTCCATAAACACGTGGCAGTCATGACTCTTCATTCCCGTTAGCTTGCGTTCATTGAGGTCAACGCATCTAGACAAATTCGACACATAGCCGTCGAAAAATCTTAAAGTAGATACCCACTTGCAGATTATTAATCTATCTTCCTTGCTCAATGTGTATTGTGCTATTGGCTTACTCAATTGTCCAGCAGCTCTCCTTTGTATCAAGGTCAGATAAGGACGCTTGCATATCTCGGCAATGTCTTGTCTTGCTTTTGGATTGTCCTTCGTCTTTTCTTTAATGTCCATGACGGTATTGAAGACATTATCGAACACATTCTTTTCGATATACATAACATCAAGATTATACCTTATAAGATTATCTTTCCAATAAGGCAAGTCCCAGAAGATACTCCGTTTGGTCCAGTTATGGGTTTGTCCGAACTCATCGACACGATTGTTCGATGGATCTTCCATTACAGTGGGCAAATCCTTTACATCTTCCCAAATATCGTATCCCGACAATCTGGCAGGCGGATGAGAAAATTCTTGTTTTCCAGCTCTGAATGCGTCCTTGTTCTTTCTCCAAGGATGACTCGCGGGCAGAAATTGACGATGACAATCAAAGAAAGAAGTTTTTTCTCCATGCTTAAGGCGGAACGCCTTACTATTTTGCATACATATCGGACAAGACAGGGTGCCGTGACCATCCCGACAGCATATCGTATGCGGGAAAATCATTGATTGTCCACATCAGTGAAGCTCTCATCTGAAAGTTATGTTTCCTGGAAATATCATAGGTCGTGACGCCGATCTCCCACAGCTGTTTCAGCTCATCCACCAACGGCTGTAAATATATATCGATATTCTTCATCGAATTTTTGGGACCCGGTATGATAGCTGTCAAGAACATATAAGGAGTCTTCATACACATCCATGGTGGCAGATTGTAAGGGGTCAGAATGACCTACCAGCAGGAGTATTGAGATCTTGACTGCCCGAAAGGGGCGAATCCATCAAAACATAGCCCCATGCGTACATTTCTGGGCTCTGTAGCAAAATCTGGATGGCAAAAATCGAAATATTTTCATGCCTCTCCATCCGAAGGATGTGACAATTCTCCATCGTCCTTTGTACGTTCTTCGTTGTGCCACGTCATATGTTCTGCTGTATTCTGAGACATATACATCCTCTGCAAGCGCTTCGTGATCGACAAGTAATATATATACTTGTAAGGACGTCGTTTTCTAGTTGACTTTCCTTTTCCCCTGACTTCCTTGTAACGATCTGCATTACAGAAGCGGCAACTTTCTACATCCTCGTTCTCCTTGTAGTACAACATGCATCCGTTGCAACAACAATCTATCTTGTCGTACCCCAGTCCCAGTTATCGGACCATCATCTTCGACTTGTAGAAGTTTTTTGGAAGCTCTTTTGATTCCTTCGGTAACACCTCCTTCATTAGTTGTGTAATCCGATCATAGCAAGTTTGTGGCAAGTTAAAATCGGACTTTATGTTCAACAACCGTATCGTCACTAACAGTACGGAATGTGGATCACAACCAGGATATAAAGAAGTTTCAACATCCTGAAACATATCATAGAACTCCTTCGCCCCGGGATTAGGATCCTCCGGATCAAAATTAGGCCCTGCCGTATCGTACACCATATCTCGTGCAAGGTTCTGCACGTCTCCATAATCAACGGAGCATTCGTCGTCATTGACGACAAAATCTGCTGCAGCATTATCATCAAAAGCATAAGTAGCAGCATTCACAACCTGTCTTTCGGCATATAGTTCATCTTGTGATGACCACAGGCCGTAATCACGTACGAAACCCTTACGGGTCAAATGATCTCTTACACTCACCACTTCTTCGTAACGTCTATTGCGATAATTACGACATGTACACTTGATTTTGTTACCGTCCATAAACTGAGCTTTGCTCATGGCATACTTAAGAAACACTTCCACGCCTGCCTAAAAATCGTAACTCACACCTATTCTGCTCTCGTGTTGTCGTTTGTACATCCATGTACGATCAACGAAATAATGATCCAATACAGATTAGATGTAAAAATCTGTATAGTAAGACAAACTAAACAGAATTAGTATATAATCATGTAACTGGTGGATCCGCTAGTATTCTAGCTCAAGAAGAGAAAAATCTAAATACAGTTGTTACTAATAGTTTGATACCGATAGTGCGATACCGATACCGATACCGATACCGATAGTGCGATACCGATACCGATACCGATAGTTCGATACCGATAGCATGGTTTAAAGTATCGGTCGATACCGATCCGATACGGTCGATACCGATACGGTTTGGCATGTTCCGATCCGATACCGACCGATACCAAATATTGACCGATACCGACATTGGGGGTCTTTGTTCCGGTCAATTCGGCAAAACCAATCGGTAAGGGTGACTACTATTTCATATAATTTCAAAACTACTAAGAAATAACGCTAAAATACTTAAAATTATGCCTAAATGTATAAAATATATGTTTTTAAATGTAAATAATTTATTAATAATTATTTGTTTTCCGATACCAAAGTCCGATACTCCGATACGATACCGTCGATACTACCGATATCGCCGATACCAATACTCATAGGAATAGTCCGAAACCGATTCCGATACCGATATTGTGAACCTTGACCGATAGTGCGATACCGATACCGATACCGATAGTGCGATACCGATACCAAACTGAGTCAATCTATCTATTTCTAAATTGCAAGAGTCCACTTCTAGGATATGGGAGCTATATCCTAAATATCTAGTCTAAAATTAACTTGGTTAGGATACTAGAGTGTCCTTATTATCTAGCAAGCACTACCTTAGTCTAGTCACACTAGCATTAATTACCTATAATTCCTACCATGTCTACAATCACACAATACACCCCAAGCCGTCCTGCATGCTAATAGGCATGGTAGGCCCGCCTTTTCATTCCTCACTCTCTAAAGCACACATACACATATATATGTATATCACAGTTAGATGTATAGATATATACATCTATATAGAAGCACACAACTGACTTATGCAGATGAAGAACTCGTACTGTCCTTGACACAGTGAACATATACACTATGAACCCAAACTCCATATTCACATTTACTAATCCAAACACCACCAAACTAATGGATAACACCCAATATGGATAACACATTATTTAGCCAATATATAAACTCAGATGAATTTGATAAGCAAAGCCCCCCGCCGCCCCCGACCAAAGCCCGCCGCCCCAAGCCCGCCGCCCAGCCCCCGACGCCCCCACCCCAAGCCCGCCGCCCAGCCCCCGACGCCCCCGAACCAAGCCCGCCGCCCAGCCCCCGACGCCCCCACCCCAAGCCCGCTGCCCAGCCCCCGACGCCCCCGCCCCAAGCCCGCCGCCCAGCCTCCGATGCCCCCGCCCCAAGCCAGCCGCCCAGCCCCCGAATGTCCCCAAGCTCGCCGCCCCCGCTGTCCCTACGTCGACACCGCGACACAGAAAGAGGAGAGAGAGAGAGAGAGAGAGAGAGAGAGAGAGAGGGGATTACCTTCGGGAGAGAGAGAGGAGAGGACGCCGACGCTGTTCACCGAAGCCGCGAGAGAGAGAGAGAGAGAGAGGAGAGATTGAATTTGGGGGGAATGCGAAAAGTTTCCCCCGCCTTTTCATTTAAGTCTGGAACGTAAATTTAGCGACGGAATAGCGACTGCTAATAATTCGTCGCCAATTAGTCGCTATTATTGATTATCCGACTGAATATCCGTCGCTACGTAGTCGAAGAAATGTACCGCCAATTTCCTACACAATTCCCGCCAAATAATCGACTACGTAGCGACGACTGGCTATCCGTCGCTATAATTCCGACAGCCTAGCGACGGATATGCGACCTTTCCTCCCCCTAAAATTAAAATAAAAATGGCAAAGGCGTGTGGTCGGTAATCAGTCGGTGAGCGGCCACGAAGCCGTCGCTAATGCCGACAGAAAAATTCTGTCGCTAAATATCCGTCGCTAATTTAGTGTATTTTGGTAGTGCAGAGATGTCGGGTGATTCAGAGAAATCTTGTGGGATGCCGTCGTCTTTGGCCCACCATGATTTCTTTATTTCATATGTCCACGTTGATCTTGTTTATTGCTTTCCTACAAATACATGTCAGATGAACAAAGTAATATACATTGTAGCAAATATAATAAATTAATGCTCATTAGGACTATGCTAAGTTTAAATATCAATATTATAATGATAGCATAAATATTAGTGATATCATAATGTTAAACTTTAAGATAGAAGCACATATCGCTAATATGTAAAACAATAGGCATATATCACCAAAAGGTATAAGTATAAGTAGAAATGCTATAGTGATGGTACAATGAAATGCTAAACTTAATCGATTAACCATATTCAAAAATATGACATAATTAGTGGGCCAACAATGCATTATTATTCATTACCTTTTTCCATTGATCTACGTCTTTAGAACGTTTAGATCTTCCATGTTCTTAATGTGGAACTAATTTATTTATTTATTTTTTATTCTAGCAGGTATATTCACAGCTTGTATATATGACTTAGTTACTATCCCAACATCATTAATGCATCGGGTAATTCATTTGTAATATATTATAAGGGACAATTCTCTCATTTTATTGTCCACATAGGAGGTTTTATGATCGAGATGAGATAAAGTGGGAGAATGCCAATATAATTCACGACGTTCTTCTAGAACAAGACATTTATTTTCCTTTTATTTCCCCTAACGGTGGGATCATTGTCTTTTCAGGAGGTTCTCTCTTCAAGAGATTTTTTTTTCCTTTTTTCTGAGATCTTCACTTCAGGAACTTTTTTTTAATAAATATGCATAGATACTCACTGCGCCTATTTTACTACATTCTTTCGAATTCTTTTAGTCCATATCTGACTCATTCTATCTACTATATTGTTTATCTCTATACTTGGTTTCTGCTAATATAATTCCTTCAGGGATATGCCTGACAATTTAAATCCTTAAAAGATTTTCATATATATATCTTACTGTCTAGGTTACCATAACCAGGGAATATGTTGCTTCATAATTTATTTTTGGTCATTGTGAGAATCCTTGAGCGAGTAATTATGATTTATACCTTTGAATCTTATTCTTTTCATTTGTTTGCTTACAAACATCCATTTTAAACCTATTAAGGTTTTTCCTTTTGGAGTTTGTACTATAGAACCGAATAATCCACGTTTTACGATGGAATCTAGTTCTATTTGAATCTTTTTTTTATTTTGAAATTCTTGTCTTTTTTTTCTTGACATTCAAAGATTATTCGTGATTAATGGTTAAGTGTTATCCTTATTTTCATCATCCTTTTTATTCTCATTTGCTAATTTCATTTATGATAAATTCTTTTTTATTTCAAATTTCTCTTGAGTATGTGTAAAATACATACTTTTCTTTGTTTTTGTTTTTGGTATTGGTATCTCTTTTCCAGTCTCTTCTAGGATTTGAAGCATATCCTCGACCGGATGATAAGATTTATTTTGAAAAAATAGATCTTTGGTTCACGACATCTTCCGGACCGTCATAAACTTTCTCTACATGAGATGCTACTTCAAGAGCTGCTTCTTCAGGAGCATTATTATTCATTATCTTTTTCCATTGAGCTAAATCTTTAGAACGTTTAGATCTTCCACGTTCTTAATGTGGAACTAATTTATTTATTTATTTATTTTTTATTGTAGCAGGTATATTCATAGCTTGTATATGTAACATAGTTACTATTTCAACATCACTAATGCATCGGGTAATTCATTTGTAATATATTATAAGGGATAATTGTCCTAATATATTGTCCACTTAGGAGGTTTTATGATCGAGACGAGATAAAGTGGGAGTATGCCAATATAATTCGGGACGTTCTTCTGGAACAAGACATTTATTTTCCTTTTATCTCCCCTAACGGTGGGATCATTATCTTTTCAGGAGGTTCTCTCTTCAAGATATTTTTTTTCCATTTTTCTGAGATCTCCACTTCAGGACCTTTTTTAATAAATACGCATGGACATTTAGGATAATTATTATATTTTTTCCTAGATAGATACTCACTTGGTCTATTGTACTATATTCTTTCGAATTGTTTTAGTCCATATCTGACTCGTTCTATCTACTACATTGTTTATCTCTATACTTGGTTTCTGCTAATATAAATCCTTCAAGGATATACCTCACAATTTAAATCCTTAAAGATTTTCATATATACTTACTGTCTAGGTTACCATATCTAGGGAATATATTTCTTCATAATCTATTTTTGGTCATTGTGAGAATCCTTGAGCGAGTAATTATGAATTGCACCTTTGAATCTTATTCTTTTCATTTGTTTGCTTACAAACATCCATTTAAAACCTATTTAGGGTTTTTCCTTTTGGAGTTTGTACTATAGAACCGAACAGTCCATGTTTTACGACGGAATCTAGTTCTGTTTGAATCGTTTTTTTATTTTAACAAATATTATCTTTTTTTTCTTGACATTCAAAGATTATTCGTGGTTAAGTGTTATCTCTCATTTGCTAATTTCATTTATGATAAAATTCTTTTTTATTTCAAATTTCCCTTGAGTAGTGTAGAATACATACATTTTTTTTGTTTTTGCTACTGGTACCTCTTTTCCAGTCTCTTCTGGAATTTGAAGCATATGCTCGACCGGAGTGATAAGCTTTAATTTAAAAAAAAAGATCTTTGGTTCACGACATTTTTCAGACCATCATGAACTTTCTCTACACGAGATGCTACTTCAAGAGCTGCTTCTTCAGGAGCATTATTATTCATTATCTTTTCCCATTGCGCTAAATCTTTAAAACGTTTAGATCTTCCATGTTCTTAATGTACGTGGAACTAATTTATTTATTGAATTTTTATTCTAGCAGGTATATTCATAGCTTGTATATGTGACTTAGTTACTATTTCAACATCATTAATGCATCGGGTAATTCATTTGCACTATATTATAAGGGATAATTCTTCTAATTTATTGTCCACATAGGCGGTTTTATGATCCAAATAAGATAAAATGGGAGTATGCCAATATAATACGGCGTTCTTCTGGAACAAGATATTTATTTTTCTTTTATCTCCCCTAACGGCGGGATCATTGTCTTATCAAAGGACATTCCTTAAAATTTACAATAAAAATATCTCATGTCAAAGAATCATTAAAAAATTAGTAATCAAAGTAGACTTAAAAGTGAACATAAATTCTCCATCGACCTTGGGGATCCATTATTAATAAGTTCTAAAATGTTTTTCAGAACTTTAGATGCTAAGACAATAATTCTAGATTCATAAAAGTCTAAAGACAATGCAACTCTAAATAAATGAAACCAAGTTACTAATCATCCCCAAAAAATATATGTAGCTGTCAAGTTGTTTTTTATTCCTCGAATTATTCACGAAGGAGGTTATCATTGTCAACATCAAGGATGTCATTTGTTTCAACCTTCTGGATTTTTTGATATTTGGCTATGGCTTCCTTAGCTGCGCATCACGTGCAAGACCAATGACCTTCAAGCCTACACTTAAAGAATGCATCTCTTGGTCCTCTATCATTTGAGGAGGGAATATTTCTTTCATTGATCTTTCGTTTGAGGATGCTTTTTCAATTTTTTTTACTGCTCATTATGTCTACCATTGTTGAGGTGACCACACTTCCCTCTTCCTTTTTATCCATCTCTGTTGGAGTTACCATAACATTCTCTGCCTCTATCTTTCCCTCTGGAATATCCATAACTAGAATTCATTTTAGTGATTGCTAATGTTCTAGTAGGTCTAGAGTTATAATTTTTCATGAGGACTTTGTTATTTTTCTCAGCGACTAGCAGCACAGAAACGAGTTCATAGATTTTAGAATAATTTTGTTGTCAATTCTGTTGTTGCAATAATATATTTTTGGCATAGAATAATGAGAGTTTTGTCGATCATTTGCTCTTGAGTAACTGGTTCTTCACACAACTCAAGCATTGATGCGATGTTGAACATGACTGAGTTCTATTCAGATACCATCTTGAAATCTTGGTAGCGAAGATTGGTTCAGTCATTCTGTGTTGATAGGAGGATGACTGCTTTCTGGTATTCATATATATCCTTTAGGGATTCCAACAGACTTTTTGAATCTTCTATAGTGAGGTACTCATTCTTCAAATCTGAATGAAGATGTCGAAGCAAAAAAATTGTCGCTTTAACCTTGCCTCCAGGACTAATTGGCTTCTTTTCTAGAGGCATACTCATCGTGTGTACAAAGTCTAGATAGATGAGGTGAAGCTTAGTATTTAACCTAATGGCGAGATAATTATTTCTGCTAACTTTAAGGGTAGAGAATTCCAACTTGGTAAGATTTTACATCTAGGATTTCCTTAGTTTTTGTGTATCGAAATGCGGTATGATTGTTTAGTTCTTCCTATATACTACCCTAGGGATTTCCTGTTGTATCCTAGTTCTTGCCATGTTGATTGATAGCCTTGTATGGGCGATACCTATTATAATGTCCCGAGTGTTAGAGGAATTTATTAATTATTAACTTGTGATTTTTTTCAATAGATTCTTGTGAGCCAGAAGGTCTAGAATTATTTTGTGTTGTGTAGCATACCGTCTAGTGATCACATTTCTGACCTGATATACATGTTATATTGTGGATTGAGGAACAATTGATAGACTGATTTGATTGATTGGCTGACCAATTGTCCCCCTTTTTTGACATGACTACATGTATCTGTGATATATGATTACCGGTTTACCCTTTGAGGTACTTTCCTGTTATCGCATCGAGGTGCTCATGTTTACGGGTGCACCGTGGTGATATTGCATGTTATATGTGCACTTAGGTACGACATCATGTTTTAGTGGTATTATAGTACATTGTATTGTTCCCTGCAAGGATTTCTTTGTAGTTGGTCAGTGATCGTACCATGGCTAGATAGTGTAGAAGCATGGAATTTCAGGTGCATCTATAGGCCAGAATTCCAATACACTCAATCCAACCATGCGACCAACTCAAATGCGCCAGGAAGCTCAAACAGATACTTGGCACAACAAAGAACAATACAAAAATATAGACATCAAAAGAAGGCTTCTATTTTATATGAATGTCTATTACATGTCTAAAGAAAGGCTTTACAAAGGTTAACTTCTATAAAAAGAAAGATCCTAAAGTTACAGCCAGGCGCAACAACTGTTATGCGTCCCATGTCAGGCGCATCATCCGTCAGGCGCATCACTCTGATGTCTCATCCAGGCGCATCGTCTCGTCATTAAGGCGCAGGCACATCAGCACCAATCAGCCCTTATGTAGCAAGAGGAGGAGATTTCCTAGCTCGACAAAGATCGTGGCACGATGCCCCCGTCTTCGAAAGCAACAGGCACACTCGACGGCCTGTGGCTCTGCCAGCATAACGAAAGACGGAGCACGGCCACCCCGATCTTTGGATTCAACAGGCACCATCGGCCTGTGTCGGGACTCGACGATCCCGATGTTTGGATGCAATAGACACTAAAGCTCAAAGCGACGAAATGACTGGGGCAGCACATCCTCACCCTCTGGAAGAGCTCGAGTTCGGCAGTTCGCCAAGGCGGAGCTCCGGCCAAGTTCATCTTTATATCGAAATGAAGAATGAAAGCAAAGCTTTCCCTCATGCGGCTATTAATAAGCACGGACAGCCTACACCCGAGTACCAAATGGCCAACTTTCCAAATTCCATACAATGAATTTGCATTAATAGCAAATGCATCTGCCTCCTCGTATTCGGATAAGTCAAGGCAACCATTAACGCCTCAAAGAACTCAATAGGCAGACCAAAGAGGATACGACACATTGGAAGATGCGCCATTGATATCATGCGCTCCCCATGGATGTGCCCAGCGTGCCATAAAACCATGCGCCTAGATTGGCACTAACGAATGAAACCCTCTCCATCAAGCATTTAATGCTGAATGACAAAGGCGACAACACATTCCAAGAGCCGTCCAATCAGCAGCCCTGTGCAGAAAATGAAACGTTGCTGATGTCAGCACCATCATTACACCTTGGGTCGACAACAATTGTCACGTGGCCGACCGATCGTTTGTATGCGCCTCGTGGCCATGCACCCAGAAGACGACATGCGCTCCAGTGGACATACGCCCCTTCATCTCACTTCTGATATCAAGCAACAGAAGACAAAACTCTGCATGCGCCTCAAATGCCATGTGCCTGGACTTGCTCATGGCTCCTAAAAGTTATGAGACCAAGTCGCCTCCCTTGCGCATGATTTTAGACGCACCCTGATGCGAAGCTCTGTATGCGCCTCAAAAGCCATGCGCCCAGACTCGTGATGACTAAAACTCATAGACTAGGTCGTCTCCATGTGCCCGATCCTAGGCACACCCCGACAGATCACTCTCCTCCAAAATTAAGATCTTTGAGCCACAGGCATACGCCATGCGTCCCTTGACTCAGTTCTATTCAAAAATGGGTGACAAACACCCAAGATCTCAGCAACAACCAAATCTCAGCAAACTGCCACGTGTCAGCTCCTCCGCAGCCTGACGAAACAGTTCGAACAGATTCTCCTACAATTCGAGGAGCATCGTCCATGGACCCCTGCCAGCATCAGCCACGTGGCATCCCCACGTCCAGGCACACCCGACAAATGTGCGTATGAACAGCCAACCTGCTATCTATAAATAGAAGGATCACTCCTTCAAAACACACACACAGACAGAGAGAGAGATATATACAGACAGACTGTTATATCCACATACATAGGCCAGAAGAGACACTCAACGTCCACTTCTCCTCGCAACGCTCCGGCATCTAGAGCAACTCAGACCTTCAGAGAGTTTAAGATCGTCGTCAGATCGTCAACGGAGTCAACGTAGTGCCACTTGCTCCATCGACATAGTGCCTAGATAAAAACAAAAGTGTACTCCTAAGACTAGATCTAAGTCCTACATTGTACTCTGTTCTATTTGTAATTAAAAGCATCAATCAACCAATGAGTTTTAATGGCAAACAAGCTGATGACTCTGCTGGGGACTTCTTTCTTCTCCAACGAGAAGGTTATGTTGCAATCTGATGACATCAAACTCGGCTCCTCCCACAAAACACTTGTGGTACACCTCAATCAACAGGCGTATGGGGAGTTCATCTCTAAAGACAGCACGAGTCCTTCGAAGCGGCAGCCAAAGCCGAAGAAGACTCGCCATGTCTGGGTGCGCAAGGACGATGCGCCTGGCACCATCACTGAAGTGGATGTGCCACCGCAGTTGGCCCTTACTGCTGACGTTCTCAGCAACAAGGATGCGCCCACTAGTGCCGCACATCTGTCTGGGAAACACAGTGTTGACTATATTCCCAACCTTCTTCTTCCTAGCCAAAGAAGATGCGCCAACGGAGCAGAGGTGCAACCAATCTCCAGCGCATAAGCTCTGGTGCGCAGAAGAGAACGTCTGTCTTCAACAGACTCACTCACTGTCATGGCGAGACACAATTAGATTCTGAGTACTATGCGCTTCGCGGGCTAGTAAAAAGAAATCCAAGGCAGCATATGCCATGCGCCACGAATGTGCTATGCCAACAGCAAACCAAAAGCATGCGTTCAAAATCATGCGTGCTGCTGATGGTAAGCTGTACAGAGTCGACTCGGGCGTATCTATGCTAGAAATGGGTCGACTCTCAAAGTCCTTGTCCCGCTTAGGCACATCTACTGTATTTTGAACCAAGTCTGGCTGAACAACTACGATGTTGAGTCCATGCGCCCACTTGGGTGATGTGCATGAAGTGGACTCAAGTTGCCATAAATACTGTTCCTCTACCAATGATCTGGGCGTATCTCATGTGCGTGAACCAGATCAGGGGGTACAACATTCACATGACCACTCCGGTGCTTGGCCGTGCCATGCGCCTGATGGGGGTGTTAAAGTGAAACTCTTCCATCATAATTTGCGTAATGTGATCAGTCACAAATGCAGATCAGGAGAGCTGACCAATAAGCACAATGTGCCCCTCGCAGGGTACACCTGTACTATGGTCACCATCAACTGCCGTTGTTGTAAAATAGTGGCTCCACCAAAGAGGCAGTCCGTGTTTCAGCGACTATAATCTATGGCACCTATTCGACGTCGCCTCGGAAAGAAAGTGCCAATTGAAGATGAAGCGGAGCCCATGATCGCTTCCTGTCATGTTGTCTCCAATTCCCACTCATCCGTGATAAAGACAACCACCAACTCCTCAGCCTCTGCATCCAAGACTCAGCTGAGGAAGAGCAAAACAATGGTCCCGTCCCTAGAGGTGTACGAACGCACTCGAGCAAGGATCAAGGCCCTAGCAGAAGCCACAACCGGGGGTAGTCAAGCCTCTGACAACCCTTCCCTCGAAGACGAAGTAGCACTTTGACAAACCGACCCTGACGTAGCTGGGGATAGCCAACACGAGGCCTCAGAAGAAGAAACCCCTCTACAAGAAAGCAAGGTCAAAAGTGAAGCCTCGATCGATCCATCCACTTCCATCCATGTCATGACAGTTTACATGGGAGGGGTGGTGATAAAGGAGAATCAGACACTCCAACGCTAGACATCGTGCAGCACATAGATAATCTTGAGGAGAGTCTCAAAACCCTCTCTGCCTCCATGCAAATCCTGACCCAGACGGTGTTCGACATTCGAACCACTCTGACAAAGGCAACTGTCTCCACCAGCCCCGATCCAGGGGCCAACGGAGAATCAACTATACCCCCTCAACGGGTATCTTCAGGGACGGAGCACCACACTGCACCGTGAGCAACAGCTCCTTCCAATATCCAGTTTCAGGGTATACCGCCTTCACCTGCTCCTAGCTTGACAGAAGACTTGGTTGAGATGGTCAGAGACCTGCGCGAGCGTTTTGAGGCCCGAAGTAGACATGAGGATCGTCAGAAGATGGGACTCACGCAACCTTACCCCCTCGAATGGAACAAAGTGGTTTATCCTCCCAAGTATAAACTGCAAACACTGACGCCATACGACGGGAAGGATTCTCCTCGCCGGTACGTGACCTACTTTCAGTCTCAGACGGGGCATCTCCCAAAAGAAGACGCCTTGCTCACGAGCCTATTTGTCGGGGCTTTGAAGGGAGTCACCTACGACTGGTACTGCAGTCTCCCTGACAACCCCATATCATCCTTCGATGACTTGATACGCCTCTTTCTTGATCGGTTCTACGACGGAGGGAGGGACATGACTATGTCGTCTCTCATAGAAGTACGACAGACTGAGAGTGAGACCGTTCAAGTCTTCATCGAACGTTTTTGACAAGCATGTCTAAGGTTGCCTCCGGGCATGTCGGAACATGTACTCATCGAAACATGCAGCATGAATATGCTCACTGCAATCAAGCTCTGGCTCAACTCTACTCCCCCGCCTGATTGGAGCGCATTGATCATTAAAGCCGAAGTTGCTGAAAAGGAGGCACATAATGCTCGCCTTTTGGGGGTTAACTTCCCCACCTTCGACGATAAAGGGAAACGACATGCGACCAGCAGTAGCAGCTACAAAGTGAAGGGAAAACATGCATTAACTGTCAATACATCTAACAGTACGCAAGGTCCTGTCCAGAGGCCTCATATTGTACCACGACCGAAGATGGTCTACTCCTTCCACGACGAGGATACCTTACAGCTCTTCGAGATACTGAAAGAGGGCGACAAAATCAAGTTGCCTAATCCCAAGAGTCCTGACGAAGTAGACAGAGTCGACGACCCGAGGTATTGTTACTACCATCGGTTCATTGGACATCCAACTAAAGACTGCTACATCCTCAAAGACTACATACAGCGCATGATCAATACGAATGTCATCTCAGTCGATTACGAGAAGAAGAAAGTCTCGGCCAACATGGTGTCGCTCCATTTCGGCACCTTACCGCCTACTACAGCTCAAGATGGCGTCGTCCCTATCCCAAAGGCGATAATGGAAGTAGTCAACCTTCCACCAAACCGTGACAACGTGGGTGGGCTCACATCACTCAAAACATTCAAGGGAGAGATCATGTGGGTTCACCCGGATCTCATTCCAGAGTTGACTCAACCGGGGGTAACCTCTACCTCCAAAAGCAAAGGCAGGAAGACCAAGTCTTTTCGAATGGTAACTTTCTCCCTTGAGGAAGCATTGCCCGTACAAACGCATTCATAGCAGAACGCCCAACCAGAGGAGGCTCCGTCCGAAGTGACACCTCCTATCATCACCATAGTTGTCCAAGGAGAAGGTTCATCCCAACCTTCTGTAGTTGATAAACAAATACAGAAGGAGGCCCGCTTCGACAGGCCTCTTCGAAAAGACAACACTTCAGGGTTAGCCAAGCCCCACAACTTTGACATACTGGCACAACTGACCAGTATAGCACGACTTTCCCTATTCGAGCTCCTTTGTCTATCCAAAGATACTCGGGAGGCTCTCTGGAAGCCCTGAATGACGCCGAGTCTTTCATCAGTCAGGTCAAGTAGCCTGACGATGATCCTACAGCATGTCCGTACTGCCATAATGTGGGTGAGATCATCCCCAATATCATATTCACTCAACAAGATATGCTGCTCAAGAACAACATGCACAACAGACCCTTGTATTACACAGGGTGTATCGGTGCCATCAAGGTGGATCGAATGCAGATCGACCCTGGGTCTTCTCTCAGCATCATCCTAGACTCTACTTCAGACGTTGGAGATCCTGATGCATCGCCTGACAGCGTCTTACACTACCATCAGTGACTTCAACGCCAGTAAGAGTGAGCCACTGGAGAAGATCCGCTTGAAGTGTCACATCGCGATCTCCAGATCGAGGTGACTTGCTACGTTATGGATGCAGACGTCAACTACAACATCCTGTTGGGACGGCCATGGATACATGAATACATGAATACATGGTTGTTCTATCCACCCTCTATCAATGTATGAAATATGTGTTCACTAGTGGCATCATCCGAACATAGTTTGCTGATGTCGATCCCTTCAGAGGGATTGAAGCCTTCTTCACCGACGCTGATCTCTACAAAGCAATTCATCTCGAAGATGAAGCCAATGACGCTGATGATGTGGCAGAAGCTGAGATCAAAGCTGACTCAGAGACGGACATGATAATTAACGCTCCCCTAAAAGTACGACACAAAGGGAGGCCGCCTCAAACGTCGGCTCCTATAGTAGTCAAACTCCGCGGGAAGGCGCCAGCTTCTCCGGACAGAACATCCAATGAAGCTCCGTTGAAGATACGCCTCAAAGGCAAGCCCCCTCAAGTGGCGGCTCTTCTCGTAACCAAGCTACGGGGAAAGGCTCCAGCTCCCGGCACACCAACTAAGGCTCCCCTCAAGGTGCGGCTCAAAGGCAGACCTCCTTAGTTGTCGGCACCCGTCAGGCCATAAGCAAAGACCTCGGTGTCCTTCTCAGTACAGTCCCAGGAGCCAGCATGGGGCAAGCTCCCGAAAAACTCTTCTGAACCTCCTAAGGCTGCTCCAGTTCTCACTGATGAAGAACTTGGAGAGTACATATCGGCTAATGTCGATGCTCCATCCCTCGATGATGTAATCCCTCGGGACAAGATCCCATATTTTATCAACAATAGAGTATCTTTCAATTATTCTAGTCTTCCATATTGGAATACCATGTACACTCTAGATAATGCTCTACAGTCATTGTAAACACAAATAACGAATGTGAGTCATATAAATCGAGTCGTCCTATACCAAGGAGTCTGTTACATAGTCCCGCCTCGAACAAGGACGAGAAGCCCATTATCTTTGGCAAAGTCGAGCGTCACCAAGACCTTCTACCGACGGAGCCAGAACTCGACATTGGCAGAATACAAACCTACCGGTATAACGATCGAGCCAAGTATCTCATCCAAAAGATGGGTTACAACTTGAAAAGAGGCCAAGGTCTGAACTACGGCAAAGGTCGACGCGTTCACCTACGACTTCCAGTGCCAAAAGGGAAGCCTCAAGACTACTATCACCGTACCCAACGGAGGGTAGGCTACATCATGCCTCCAACAACTCTAAAAGAATCAGAAGTAGAGGATGTCATACATTCTCACTCATCTGAAACTTCAACTTGGGACTCCGACACCAGCATCGGCTCAGTCTTCAGGAAGGTGTTGTCAGCCAACATGACATCCGTACATCCTTCAGAAGATAAATACGACGATCGAACAGGAGAGTTCTTCGAAGAAGAACCCTGGGCTCAACGCCTAGGCGCGTAATGGGAATCTCGCTTTGAATTAGGAAAACCCCCTACCGAAGATAAAGTCGAGCAGATCGACCTTATGGATGGATCTTCTTCCAAACCCATCTTCATCAGCAATAGCTTGGTGGGGGAGGACCGAGAATCCTTGATCCACCTGGTCAAAGAATATATGGATGTCTTCGTCTGGAGCTACGAAGATATGCTGGGACTCGACCCATAAGTCGTAATGCACAAGCTTAACATCTTACCTGACGCTAAGCCCGTTAAGCAGCAACAGAGGCGCTTCCGTCCTAACATCATGGATGCCATTGATAAGAGATCGACAAGCTCTTGGACATCGGGTTCATTCGTGAAGAACAACACCCCGACTGGATAACTAACATCATCTTCGTCACCAAGAAGAACGGAAAGATCCGAGTCTGCATCGATTTTTGGGACGTCAACTCTGCATGCCCAAAGGATGATTTCCTACTCCCGATCACCAACGTAATGATCGACAACACATGTGGCTTCGAGCGTATGTCCTTCATGGATGGCTACTCAGGCTACAATCAGATCAAGATATTTCCAGACGACGAGAAGCACACGTCATTCAAAACTCCAAAGGGGGTTACTGCTATACAGTAATGCCCTTTGGCTTCAAGAATGCTGGTACCATATACCAACCAGCTATGAGCACCATCTTCCGTCAACACCTTCGTAAGACAGTCGAGTGCTACGTTGACGATATCGCCGTCAAGAGCCATCTGAGGGGTGATTACCTACGAGACCTGGAGAAAGTCTTCGACCTCATGCGGGCTCATCAGCTTAAAATAAACCCTACTAAATCCTTCCTTGGGGTCTCTAGTGGAAAGTTCTTGAGCTTCATCATCACTGCGAAAGGCATTCATGTCGACCCCGAGAAGACTAAAGCCATCCTTGACATGGACCCTCCGAAGAACCTCAGAGAACTTCGAGGCCTACAAGGATGACTCGCCTACATCCGGAGGTTTATCGCGAACCTTTCTGGAAAATGTCAACCATTCTTCAAGCTTATGAAGAAGGAAGTTTCCTACATCTGGACGGAAGAATGTCAGAAAGCTTTCGACGACATCAAAACTTATCTGACAAGTCCCCTAGTCCTGGTGGCACCCGTCATAGGCAAACCATTCTTGCTTTATGTCCGTGCAATGGACCATTCCCTTGGCATTTTGTTGGCCCAGAACAACGAAGCAGGCCATGAGCAGGCCATCTACTACCTTAGCAGGACGATGGTTGGAGCCGAACATCGGTAAAACCCCGTACAAAAAGCGTGTCTAGCCTTGGTATCCGCCATCCTGTAAGCCCCCTGAATTTCCCGAATTATTTTTTTCGAATTTTTCTAATGAATTATTTTCAATAATTTATTTCTATATAATTAATTTTTGATCTTTAATGCTCTCTACCGTGACTTGGATTTCTAGAGCATCAGGGATGCCAGTCCCTGGAAACTTCCTTCTTGGAGTTTGTAGTAGACGAGATTATCTTCATATTGATAATTTGTGTCCCACTCGAACTTGTTCCCTTGTGCTCTTTTTGCTTCGCGCAAGTTCGGGTCAATTTAGACCAATTTATCGTCTGCCGTAATTCCTGATTTAATTTCCAATTTAAATTCCGGGCCTGACATCGGTCCAATCCAGTCGACCCAATTTATGGCCCTGGCCTGTTTTGAGTAAACTATGCAGGTGCCACTTGCGTGCCAAAATTTCGATCTCCTTTATGCTCCTATTTCATCCGTGATTTAAATTGCTTAATTTATTAGTTAATTAAATCTTGGCCTCGACCTTGTCCAACTTGGCCCAACGCCCAACCCAGTTTAGTGTGGGCCCTGTCATGACTGCCCATACATCCCACTAGTGTTCTCCTATTTTTGCCTACTCGAAAATATAATTCTTTTATTTTATATTATTATCTCTTTCTCTCTCTATGTATATATACCTACATGTATACATGTGTTACATCTCTCTTCTCACTCATGTACACTTCCCACACAAAGAGAAACCCCCTCACCCCATACTTAGCCGAACCCCCCTCTCTCTTTTCTTCTTCATGAAGTAAACCCATCTCTCTCTTTCTCTCTCTTCTATATTTAATATATATACACACACACATATATATTAAATATCTCTCTCCTCTCCCATCACTCTCTCTCTACCTACACACCACCTCTCCCCTCCCCATGTCAGCTCACACCCCCCATGTACCCGAGCACACCCCCTCTCTCATTCTCTCTCCCTAAATATCTTCTTAATCTCTCTCTCTCTCTCTCTTTATATAATATATATACATACATATATATTATATACATATAATCCCTCTCTCCACATTAACTCCCCACATCACACTCAACACTCCCCCTCCCCTTCACGTACAAGACAGTACACCCCCTCCCATCATCCAGCCGACCTCTCTCCCTCTCATTCAATATCTCTCTCTCTCCCTCTTTCAAATATCACACAACACTCTCTCTCTCTCTCTCTCTTTATTTTAAACACACACCCATACAAATCTCTCTCTCCCACTCTCCTTACACTACACAATGCCACCCCCCCATGGCTGAGCTCCCCGAGCTTCCCTACGGCCCAGCCCAGCCCCTGGCCGAGCAATCTCCCCGACTTCACCTCCTCCTCCTCCTTCTTCATCATCACCATAAACCACTACTACCACCACCTCCATCAACCGCCGTCGCCGTGCCCACGGCCGGTCGTCGCCGCCGTACCCATGGCTATGCTGCCACGCCAGGCCGGCAAGCACCCCCGTGCGGCCCGCAGCTGCGCAACAGCAGCTAGGAACAGCAGCTGCAGCAGCAGCATATGCCCCGCGCGCATGGCTGGCCGCGCGCCGCCCCGGCCACCGCCGCCGGCCGTGGCCGACCCCCATGGCTGGGCCTTCTCCAGCGACCCCCCTGGGTCCGCTGCTCCTTCCCCGGCAGCGACCAGTTCGACGGAAAGTCGATTTCGACTTCGGGATCGAAATCCCGTCGTGACGCGCGTATTGGAGAGGAAGAATACGCGTCTCGAGGCAGCAACTTCGCACGTGTTTTTGGGGCAATCCAACCGTTGGATCAGCAATTTCTTCACTCCGTCTCAATCTCGGTATATCCCCCTTCATCCCTGTCAAATTTGAACCGTTAATTTCGTCGTTTGATACATCAAAACCGGCCACCAAGTTGACGTTTTAATTTGTACTGTTTTTGGACAGTTTTGTGACACCAACTTCGCGGGTTCGTATCTTCATCGTCGCAGCTCCGTTTTGTGCGCTACCAGTTCCGGTGCACAGCTGGTATAACCCTCTTCCTGCCCCCTTTAGATTTCATTTCAGTTTGAGCTTGTTAGGTCGGTCGAATTCGACGCCAAAGTTGGCCGTTCGAATTCTTAGTGTTGCACTTGTTAAATTCCATTTTGAACCCGGGACTCCGGATTCAATTTCTGACACCACCAGTAGACTCGTGGCATCGTTCTGGCATGTTTTCATATAAAGTTTGCATGATTTGGAGAACGTGGGCCCTGGCACGTATTTCGGTGCAAAGCGGGTCCCACTTTCTGAGTCAACGGGACTTTTTGACGCCGGCTCATCGAAATCCAATTCCGGATATACCGTTGAGTTCGTATTATCATTCTGGACTCGTTGACATATAATTTGCTGAGTTTAGTGGACATTGGTTTCGACACGTATTTCGGTGCAAGTCGGATACCAATATCCGGGTCAACGGACCAATTTGAGATCGGGTTAACAGAATCTAATTCTGGATATACCGTTGGGTTCGTATCGTCATTTTGGATTCGTGGACATATAATTTATTAGGTTTTGTGCACTTTTATTTCGGCACTTTTTTCGGTGCAAAGTGTGTCCAACGGCGGACATCATTTTGGCCCGAAATTATCGTTTTGCCTCTGTGTCCAAATTGGACTTTTGGACAGGCTATCCTAGCTGATTTGACCATTCTGGACACGTTGGTGATGTTAGTTTCATCATCCGACAACATCTGTAGATTTCTTCCCTTTTTGTGTCACCCTATTATTATAATATTTTCTCCTTTTGGTTGTTTTAGAGACCCGTCGATTTCAGTGATTTCTAAATCACTGGAATTCATAAGTTGACCTTGTAGATGGTTATAGAGACTAGCTTGACCATGGTTGACTACTTTGACTAGACGTCGAAGTAGAGTCAACAGTTGACCTAGGTTTGATCAGACTTGACCAACGTTGACTTTTTGACCAAAGTCAATTGTAGGTCAACCATTGACCTATTTAACCTAGATTAGACTTAGAGTTGACTAGAGTTGACCAGTTGACCAAAGGCAACTGTACGTCAACCTTGACCCAGTTTGTCTTAGTTTGACTTAGTTTGACCTAGATGTTAGTATATCTTTTGACCCTGATCAGCTCTTATATTATTTCATCTTTAGGTCTGTGGCTTTACTCTGAACCCTGATTCATATTGACAGCAGGACCCCAGGCGAGTACATTCTCTGATAATATTTCTGTTTTATGATATCGTTTATGTTTCTTGTATTTAGTGTAGATACCCTTGTTCTCTTGACACATTGTTCACACGGATTGGTATTTTCCTGGATCCCGTCATGAGATATTATTCCTCGCTCTCCTTGGTATATCTTGTGCAAGTCTTTCTTGTTCCTTGTGCATTGTATAGACACGATTCCCGCGAAGGCTAGCTACCCTCGCGGAGAATCGCATGTCATGATGTGTCATGGTTGGATCCACTATACTAGTCGGGGACGGGGAGTACTAGTGTAGATTTGTGGTCATTACCCACCTTGTTTATTCTTGTAGACCTTGAATGCTACCAATCCTACACTCCACGTGGGATTGGCTGATCATAACCTTGTGCAGACCCAATCCGGCCACATGTTGTAGCTAGTATTCACACACCTAGATATATGATTCTTGATTCTTGTACATGTCATGATCAGTTTTACTTGCCTTGTTCTAGCTCTAGATTTACAGCTTACCCTGCCATGATACTCACATGTATATTTCATGATTTCTTGTATATTCTCTCTATTTACTGCTACATGTTCAATATCGTCTAATTAGAACTGTTATTTGAGATTTGTGCTCGTTCCATCCTGACTGGATATGTTGATAAAATTTTAGGAGTAGTTGTGCCACATTTGTTGGACTGCAGGATGATTCTAGCTGAGGTGGTTCTCACTGTTCCTCTATGTGAGTTGCCTAGTAGTACCTTTAGTTGTCTTGTTCTCATTCTTTATTTTTCCTGTCTTATGATCTTTCTAGTAGTTCTAGATGTTCTTGTGTTTAGTTATCTTTCTTGTCTTATCTTCCTTAGTTTTCGTGATGTGACATGAGTACATTTTTAGTTATGGATCTTTAGATATTGTAGTTAGTATAGTATACTTGACAGCGTTCTACCGTCGATACCGCGGCGTAGGCTGGGCGTGGTCCACGTATTCGTACCCGTATATCCGGGTGCGGGTCGTGACACGTTTTTAGTGGTGGCCCATGCAGGTCAGTCTTTGTAATTAATGTAAAGTCGTGGTAGTACTTGAGCTTATCTGTACTACTGCGAGCCTGTCCTAGGATTAAGGTTGAGTCATGGAATATTTTAGGATTTTGGTACTCAGTCACATATTAGGAATTCTTGGTAGATTTCAGGGATGACCCCTGGGAATCTTATTTCGAACTTTTCAAAACTTTTTTCCATTCATTCCTATCCGTCCTGATTTCTGAAATATCTGTCCGTATCAAACTTTATTCCTTCATGGGATGAGTTTGTGGACCCCAGAGGGAAGGTATGAGTTGGACTTATTTATCATCTAGGTTGGGGAGAGAATATGATTACCAACCTCGTATCATGGTCGAGGTTTGTTCTAGATTATATTCCACCATTTTCTATCTTGACCTAGGTAATACCCTCGGGACTTTCCCTGAAATTTTCCTCTGAACCCTATCTCGGAAGTTGTTTCCGTTGTTTCTATTAACTTACCCTTGACTTGTCGTTGAATTTTAAATCTTAATATTCGTTGTTGACCTTTAATTTTGTTTTGGATAATTCTTTTAAGAATTGAGTTAAGATATCCTGATAAACATATTTTGGACAAGGACGATAAGAACGGTAAGTGTCTACTTTATTTATGGAGTTTAGAATTCATTGCAGTCATATTAGCTAGCGAGACATGGACATAGAGCCTGATTTGGATATACTACCCTAGTTATGTCATTTAGATTCTCTTGCAGCCATACCGGTTGGCGTGGTAAGGAATCTAGATGACATGATTATAGGGTGTATACCATAGTTATGGACTTTATTGTTTACTACCGCTATGCTTACTGGCGTGGCGAGAATTCTGGCAACATGATTTGGGATAGACATGTATGGTTATCAGATCGTATCTTAAATTGATTCACTTGTTTTAACCTATTGGGCAAGAGCAGTTCCTACTATTACTTCTATTTTTCCCATTCTTCTCTTCCTCATCGCATGATGATTTCCTCATCTTACCCTTACTTCCTCCGTCTTGATCAATTATGTCCTGATTCCACCAATTACCTATCTCGTATCTACTTCTGTCAGCCATACTTTGAAAACCTTGAAAACTTTAAAATTTTCATATCTTTTATCTTGGGAGAGATCGAAGAAGTATCGTAATCATCCGTCTCGGAGTAGATATTGTTGGTAGTAGTCGAAGCAGAGCGAGATGATTACCCCGGCTTCCTCCTGCGATCCCATATTCAGGTTTCTATGATAACAGAAGCAATTCAATTCTACATCCTTGATTTGTTTATTATATTTTGATATCGTGAGATTGATCCTCTCTGATTGACCAATCGATTCTGGTTGTCTAGTTTATCGTGCCAAAGAGTCTTGATTGTTGATTGAACTTAAATGGTTTTGAATTCCATTATGATATGATTTCCTTCTTAGATGCTCGTGTCCAGACTTCGTTGATTTTGTTCTCCATCTTGCCCAAATTCTGATTTACTCAAGACTTGAACAATTTCAATCGTGCTGAGACTAAACTACTTATTTTCATTGGGCAATGCTATCATCACTCGTGCTTTAAACTTTCGATTCAATTCTGGCAAATGATTGAATTCTATTCCAATCACGATTAGGCTTCAAACTATCCTTGATTATGCCGGAGTCTCATTTTCTGAATCGTGTCCCAATGACTTAACTTATCTATAATCGTGCCTATATGATTCTATTCATATTTTGATTCTATCGTGCGAAAATTTTTCATCGTGTCTGAATAATTGTGAATTGAATATCTTAATCGTGCAAACTTGTCAATCTTGGATCGTGCCTAAACTATTGCCTAAATCCTCTATCATGTTTTAACCCCACTACCAACCTTTAATTTCGAGGACGAAATTTTTATAAGGTGGGTAGGATGTAAGCCCCCTGAATTTCCTGAATTATTTTTTTCAAATTTTTCTAATGAATTATTTTCAATAATTCATTTCTATATAATTAATTTTTGATCTTTAATGCTCTCTACCGTGACTTGGATTTCTAGAGCATCAGGGATGCCAGTCCCTGGAAACTTCCTTCTTGGAGTTTGTAGTAGATGAGATTATCTTCATATTGATAATTTGTGTCCCACTCGAACTTGTTCCCTTGTGCTCTTTTTGCTTCGCGCAAGTTCGGGTCAATTTAGACCAATTTATCGTCTGCCGTAATTCCTGATTTAATTTCCAATTTAAATTCCGGGCCTGACATCGGTCCAATCCAGTCGACCCAATTTATGGCCCTGGCCTGTTTTGAGTAAACTATGCAGGTGCCACTTGCGTGCCAAAATTTCGATCTCCTTTGTGCTCCTATTTCATCCGTGATTTAAATTGCTTAATTTATTAGTTAATTAAATCTTGGCCTCGACCTTGTCCAACTTGGCCCAACGCCCAACCCAGTTTAGTGTGGGCCCTGTCATGACTGTCCATACATCCCACTAGTGTTCTCCTATTTTTGCCTACTCGAAAATATAATTCTTTTATTTTATATTATTATCTCTTTCTCTCTCTATGTATATATACCTACATGTATACATGTGTTACATCTCTCCTCTCACTCATGTACACTTCCCACACAAAGAGAAACCCCCTCACCCCACACTCAGCCGAACCCCCCTCTCTCTTTTCTTCTTCATGAAGTAAACCCATCTCTCTCTTTCTCTCTCTTCTATATTTAATATATATACACACACACATATATATTAAATATCTCTCTCCTCTCCCATCACTCTCTCTCTACCTACACACCACCTCTCCCCTCCCCATGTCAGCTCACACCCCCCATGTACCCGAGCACACCCCCTCTCTCATTCTTTCTCCCTAAATATCTTCTTAATCTCTCTCTCTCTCTCTCTCTCTTTATATAATATATATACATACATATATATTATATACATATAATCCCTCTCTCCACATTAACTCCCCACATCACACTCAACACTCCCCCTCCCCTTCACGTACAAGACAGCACACCCCCTCCCATCATCCAGCCGACCTCTCTCCCTCTCATTCAATATCTCTCTCTCTCCCTCTTTCAAATATCACACAACACTCTCTCTCTCTCTCTCTTTATTTTAAACACACACCCATACAAATCTCTCTCTCCCACTCTCCTTACACTACACAATGCCACCCCCCATGGCTGAGCTCCCCGAGCTTCCCCACGGCCCAGCCCAGCCCCTGGCCGAGCAATCTCCCCGACTTCACCTCCTCCTCCTCCTCCTTCTTCATCATCACCATAAACCACTACTACCACCACCTCCATCAACCGCCGTCGCCGTGCCCACGGCCGGTCGTCGCCGCCGTACCCATGGCTACGCCGCCACGCCAGGCCGGCGAGCACCCCCGTGCGGCCCGCAGCTGCGCAACAGCAGCTAGGAACAGCAGCTGCAGCGGCAGCATATGCCCCGCGTGCATGGCTGGCCGCGCGCCGCCCCGGCCACCGCCGCCGGCCGTGGCCGACCCCCATGGCTGGGCCTTCTCCGGCGACCCCCCCTGGGTCCGCTGCTCCTTCCCCGGCAGCGACCAGTTCGACGGAAAGTCGATTTCGACTTCGGGATCGAAATCCCGTCGTGACGCGCGTATTGGAGAGGAAGAATACGCGTCTCGAGGCAGCAACTTCGCACGTGTTTTCGGGGCAATCCAACCGTTGGATCGGCGATTTCTTTGCTCCGCCTCAATCTCGGTATATCCCCCTACATCCCTGTCAAATTTGAACCGTTAATTTCGTCGTTTGATACATCAAAACCGGCCACCAAGTTGACGTTTTAATTTGTACTATTTTTGGACAGTTTTGCGACGCCAACTTCGCGGGTTCGTATCTTCATCGTCGCAGCTCCGTTTTGTGCGCTACCAATTCCGGTGCACAGCTGGTATAACCCTCTTCCTGCCCCCTTTAGATTTCATTTCAGTTTGAGCTTGTTAGGTCGGTCGAATTCGACGCCAAAGTTGGCCGTTCGAATTCTTAGTGTTGCACTTGTTAAATTCCATTTTGAACCCGGGACTCCGGATTCAATTTCTGACACCACCAGTAGACTCGTGGCGTCGTTCTGGCATGTTTTCATATAAAGTTTGCTTGATTTGGAGAACGTGGGCCCTGGCACGCATTTCGGTGCAAAGCGGGTCCCACTTTCTGAGTCAACGGGACTTTTTGACGCCGGCTCATCGGAATCCAATTCCGGATATACCGTTGAGTTCGTATCGTCATTCTGGACTCGTTGACATATAATTTGCTGAGTTTAGTGGACATTGGTTCCGACACGCATTTCGGTGCAAGTCGGATACCAATATCCGGGTCAACGGACCAATTTGAGATCGGGTCAACGGAATCTAATTCTGGATATACCGTTGGGTTCGCATCGTCGTTCTGGATTCGTGGACATATAATTTATTAGGTTTTGTGCACTTTTATTTCGGCACATTTTTCGGTGCAAAGTGTGTCCAACGGCGGACATTATTTTGGCCCGAAATTACCGTTTTGTCCCTGTGTCCAAATTGGACTTTTGGACAGGCTATCCTAGCTGATTTGACCATTCTGGACACGTTGGTGATGTTAGTTTCATCATCCGACAACATCTGTAGATTTCTTCCCTTTTTGTGTCATCCTATTATTATAATATTTTCTCCTTTTGGTTATTTTAGAGACCCGTCGATTTCAGTGATTTCTAAATCACTGGAATTCATAAGTTGACCTTGTAGATGGTTATAGAGACTAGCTTGACCATGGTTGACTACTTTGACTAGACGTCGAAGTAGAGTCAACAGTTGACCTAGGTTTGATCAGACTTGACCAACGTTGACTTTTTGACCAAAGTCAATTGTAGGTCAACCATTGACCTATTTAACCTAGATTAGACTTAGAGTTGACCAGTTGACCAAAGTCAACTGTACGTCAACCTTGACCCAGTTTGTCTTAGTTTGACTTAGTTTGACCTAGATGTTAGTATGTCTTTTGACCCTGATCAGCTCTTGTATTATTTCATCTTTAGGTCTGTGGCTTTACTCTGAACCCTGATTCATATTGACAGCAGGACCCCAGGCGAGTACATTCTCTGATAATATTTCTGTTTTATGATATCGTTTATGTTTCTTGTATTTAGTGTAGATACCCTTGTTCTCTTGACACATTGTTCACACGGATTGGTATTTTCCTGGATCCCGTCATGAGATATTATTCCTCGCTCTCCTTGGTATATCTTGTGCAAGTCTTTCTTGTTCCTTGTGCATTGTATAGACACGATTTCCGCGAAGGCTAGCTACCCTCGCGAAGAATCGCATGTCATGATGTGTCATGGTTGGATCCACTATACTAGTCGGGGACGGGGAGTATTAGTGTAGATGTGTGGTCATTACCCACCTTGTTTATTCTTGTAGACCTTGAATGCTACCAATCCTACACTCCACGTGGGATTGGCTGATCATAACCTTGTGCAGACCCAATCCGGCCACATGTTGTAGCTAGTATTCACACACCTAGATATATGATTCTTGATTCTTGTACATGTCATGATCAGTTTTACTTGCCTTGTTCTAGCTCTAGATTTACAGCTTACCCTGCCATGATACTCACATGTATATTTCATGATTTCTTGTATATTCTCTCTATTTACTGCTACATGTTCAATATCGTCTAATTAGAACTGTTATTTGAGATTTGTGCTCGTTCCATCCTGACTGGATATGTTGACAAAATTTTAGGAGTAGTTGTGCCACATTTGTTGGACTGCAGGATGATTCTAGCTGAGGTGGTTCTCACTGTTCCTCTATGTGAGTTGCCTAGTAGTACCTTTAGTTGTCTTGTTCTCATTCTTTATTTTTCCTGTCTTATGATCTTTCTAGTAGTTCTAGATGTTCTTGTGTTTAGTTATCTTTCTTGTCTTATCTTCCTTAGTTTTCATGATGTGACATGAGTACATTTTTAGTTATGGATCTTTAGATATTGTAGTTAGTATAGTATACTTGACAGCGTTCTACCGCCGATACCGCGGCGTAGGCTGGGCGTGGTCCACGTATTCGTACCCGTATATCCGGGTGCGGGTCGTGACACATCCAGAAGACTCGCCACTATGTCTCGGGATAAATAATCCATCTCATCTCTCGAGTCAATCCACTCAGAATTTTCATGACAAAATCAGGAGCGCTAAACTCTCGGTTAGCTACGTGGGCGATATTATTGACACCATATGACATGGTACTTGTACCACAAAAGGCTGTCAAGGGTCAAGCATTGGCCGACTTCATATCCGCGCACCTAATCCTGGAATCATCCAGGCTCTACGAAGGTATTCCCGATGAGGTGCAAGAAGTAAACATTACCGAAGAAAGCTCGATCTGGCGGATGATCTTCGACGGTGCTTCAAGAATAGGCCCCAAAGGCCAAATTATCGTAGAAGTGGGGGTGGTCTTAATCTCTCCCGACAAACTGGTCATCCAACGTGCCTATTCTCTTTCAGAGCCGTACTACAACAATGTTGCGGAGTATAACGCCCTCATCACGGGGCTTCAGTTAGCAAGGCAGCTAGGGGTGGACTACCTTGAATCTTATGACGACTCAAAGCTCATCATCAATCAAGTCCGGGGACAATATAAGGTCCGCCATGAAGACCTCATCCCCTATCACAAAGTAGCACTGGACATCATCTCAAATTTGCAGAATTCTTCATAGAGCATGTGCCTCAGCTGCAAAACTTGGAAGATGATGCTCTGGCCAGCCTTGCAGCCTCATTGGCTGTACCTGTCGGGACTCAATACTTCGTTATGGTGATGGGTCTGGACTTGGCTTGCCCCTGAAATAATCTGTGCATGCGGACAACTCATGCCATGGCCGCGGACCCTGGCATCAATGTCAGAGACTGGAGGTTCCTATTCATCGACTTTGCTGTCTGCGAAATCCTCTCGGAAGACCCGAAGGAGGCAGTCTCAGTCAGAAAGTGCTCCCTCTGATTCTATTATGATACAGCCTCCAAAATGCTGTACCGACGCTCCTACGATGGACTTCTCCTCCTTTGTCTATCTAACAAAGAAGCCGCCGAAGCTCTTCGAGAAGCTCATGACAGAACGTGCGAAGCTCATCAACCATGTCCTAAGCTAAGGACTGACTCTGACGTATGGGCTATTACTGGCCCACCATGATGGCCGACGCTATCAAGTATACAAAGAAGTGTCATGCTTGTTAGCCGCACGCCGACTTCATCTACAGACCGTCAGAACCTCTACACCCACGGTTGCCTCTTGGCCATTCAAAGCCTGGGGCATGGATATAGTGGGGCCTATCACTCCTCCTTTGTCAAGGGGATACCGTTTTATCCTAGCAATCACCGACTATTTATCTAAAGGGACGGAAGCAGTACCTCTCACAGAGGTGAAAAGCACAAAAGTGATCAGCTTCATCAAGCATCACGTCATCTACTGTTTCTGGTTACCTCGAAGGATTATCCACGACAATGGCCCATAATTCATCAGCCATACGTTCAGTAGGTTCTGCGACAAGAACTGTATTCTGAACATGGCATCAACCGCTTACAATCCGGCAGAACGGATTGGCTGAAGCTTTTAATAAGACCATCGTCAAGCTACTCAAAAAGGTCGTGTCATCCAACAAGCACGACTAGGACGAGAAGCTCGGCGAATGGCTTTGGGCCTATCGTACAACGGTATGGACCCCGATGGGCAACACACCATTCTCCGTACTTTACGAGAGCGAAGCAGTGCTACCGCTGGAGATCCAAATACCCTCCCTACGGGTGGCGATCACAAATTAGTTGACGGAAGAGGACAATTAACGTCGCCGTCTTCAAGAGTTGGAAGCGCTGGACGAAAAATGCCTCTTGGCTCAACAACGCATCGAACTTTATCAAGCCCGCATATCACAGGCTTTCAACAAAAGAGTCCGACAGAGGACTTTCCAAGTGGACGACCTGGTTCTGGCAGTCAGGAGACCGATGGTGATGACTCACAAAACATCTGGAAAGTTCGAACCCAAATGGGAAGGATCTTTCATCATAGAGACGGTATACTCAAATGGTGCTTATCTTCTCGCTCAAGCTAATGGGGACTTGTTCATTATGCCCATAACGGCAAGTTCCTAAAAAATACTACTCTTGACCTCCATCGAGAACGTACTGCCTCTCCCTAGAGAGGACTAGTGAACTTGACTAAACCAAGTTCATACCCTTTCTTTGACAAATCATATGCTTCTGGAACCCAGCCGTTTCGTTGTATTGTATCCCTATAAGAGGGACAACCATGTCCACATCACCTCTGAATTACCTCTCTACACCTCATCAAGCAGGATGTTGTACCATGTAAGATCATGCTTAAAGCAATATTTACCATGTCCACATTACCTCCGAATAAACATTCCGTACAACAATCCTTGTGTTGTTGCACCATAGAACACCCATGTCCATATTACCTCTGAGTTGTTCTATAAACCCCACAGAGTTCACTCCTACCATGTCTATATTATCTCTGAGTAGGAAAACTCCACCATATTAGCCCATATTTGCCATGTCCACCTTACCTCTGAGTAAATGTGTTGGCCCTCTCTCTCAACTTATTATCCGTACCTAATACCAAGGTACGCCAAGGATGACAAGTCTACACAAAAAATTACCCCATATTCACAACGCCCATATTACCTCTGAGTGAATGTCGGTTCCCCCCGCGAGTAACTTATTATCTGTACCCAGCCAAGGTGCGCAATAGATAATGGGTCCACAAAAATCACAGGAAATGAATAAAGCAGAAAGTTCTTTCATTTTCTTCAGCTTAACAGAAAGTAAAAGATTACATCGACATCGAAAAGAAGTAAACTACATCTTTGGGTTTCTTCAGATCTCAGAAACACTAAGACAAAATAAGGACATTGACTTTATTCATATTCCCAAAAACATCGATTCCAAGGCAACCTACGAATTCTCATAACCAGGGATCATAGTTGCGTTGAGGCATGTACCACTCCCTCAGCCACTTTGCATACGAAGGCTCTATATGGTTGAGGTCTTCTGTAGGGACAGGAGGGTCAGTCCCGATGCTACTACTCTCTGACGGTGGCTCCTCTTTAACTTCAACCTTGGGAGCAATCTCTTCCCTGATGGTCATCGGTTCTTCCTTGACCTCAGTCTTTGGTAACGTCTCCTCCTTAACGGTCACCAGCTCTTGTTTGACGAGAGGAGGCGGTATCTCTTCCTTTATGAGATCCTCTGCCTTCGGCATAAATACTGTAACAGAGTCAAAGAAAGTTTAGCAAAAAGACTTAGAAGCTCAAAACAAGTATCTGAGGCTTATCAACAAATCTGGCACATAAAATTGGGTCGAAACCCATACACACAGATAGAACCTCATCAAAGGCGCAAAACAGGACCGAGGCCCAGGAGCATTCTTCGACGCATCATCAGGACCTAAGTCCATACGCGTTAGCTAAAAGGGCTTCGGCACATCATCAGGACAAAAGTCCATGCACGTTAGCTAAAACACATCTACATGAGGCAACTCATCTGCAGTCGGGTCACCCCAACACCACTACAACAAAGACCAAGGAAAGGGAACAACCATTGAACACTTTCGGCCGAACGTCGACGTGGGTCACCATGACGACGGGGGCTTCCTCCGTGTCGAATTCCAAGGGTTCCTTGCCTCGGCCTCTTCCTCGGCCAGCAATATCGCCTCGAAAAGTCTTGGGAGCCATCTCTTTAACCAAGAAGAAGAAAAGAGCTCCGAGGAAGAAGAAAGCTTTTGCAGAAAGTAGAAGACTCTATCCTCATAGCCGCCTATTTATAGGCTTGGCCTCGCGTGTAAACCGATGAGGCGTGACATCAGCTATCAGTCGCTTCGGGTCTCATGAAACCAACGGCTGCTTATCTTCAAAAGATCATCCTTAATCTTTTCTGAGATCGAGACGTTATCTCTTCAGAAGAAGCATGCACCCTAGAAGTATGTGCCTAAGCAGCAAGCGTCCCCACAGCGATGGACAGAACGACTATACGCCCAGAAGAGCCATGCGCCTAGGCGAAGGGCATCCGCCCAGAGTCGTTACTCCTTATGCTTCTTATTCAAAGTATTCCAAAACTTGGCAAGAAAGTTTTGAAAACTTTAAATGAGGTCCTATAGAAGCATAGAATTTTAGGCACATCTATAGGCCAGAATTCCTATGCGCTCAACCCAACCATGCGACCAACTCAAATACGCCAGGAAACTCAAACAAATACTTGGCACAGCAAAGAACAATACAAAAATATAGACATCAAAAGAAGGCTTTTAATTCATATGAAAGTCTATTACTTGTCTAAAGAAAGGCTTTACAAAGGAGAACTTCTACAGAAAGAAAGATCATAAAGTTACAGCCAGGCGCAGCAACTGCTATGTGCTCCATGTCAGGTGCATCATCCGTCAGGCACATCACTATGATGTCTCATCCAGGCGCATCGTCTCGTCATTAAGGTGCAGGCACATCAGCTCCAATTAGCCCTTATGTAGCAGGAGGAGGAGCCCTCCTAGCTCGACAAAGATTGTGGCACGATGCTCCAGTCTTCGGAAGCAACATGCACACTCAGCAGCCTGTGGCTCTGCCAGCATAATGAAAGATGGAGCATGGCCGTCCCGATCTTTGGATGCAACAGGCACCATCGACCTGTGTCGGGACTCGACGATCCCGATATTTGGATGCAACATACACTATCACAGAAGCTCAGAGCGACAGGAAGACTGGGGCAGCGCATCTTCACCCTCGTGAAGAGCTTGAGTTCGGCAGTTCGCCAAGGCGGAGCTTCGGCCATGTTCATCTTTATATCGAAATAAAGAATGAAAGCAAAGCTTTCCCTCGTGCGGCTATTTATAAGCACAGACAGCCTACACCCGAGTGCCAAATAGCTAACGTTCCAAATTCCATGCAATGAATTTGCATTAATAGAAAATGCATCCGTCTCCTCGTATTTGGCTAAGTTAAGGCAACTATTAACACCTCAAAAAACTCAATAGGCGGGCCAAAGTGGATACGACACATTAGAAGATGCGCCATCGATATCATGCGCTCCCTATGGATGCATCCAGCGGGCCATAGAACCATGCGCCCAGATTGGCACTAACCAATGCAATCCTGTCCATCAAGAATTTAATGCTGAATGACAAAGACGGCAACGCATTCCAAGAGCCGTCCAATCAGCAGCCTTATGCAAGAAATAAAGCACTGCTGATGTCAGCACCATCATTACACCTCGGGTCGACAATAATTGCCACGTGGCCGACCGATCATTCATATGCGCCTCGTGGCCATGCGCCTAAAAGACGACATGCGCTCCAGTGGACATACGCCCCCTCAGCTCACTTCTGATCTCAAGCAACATAAGACAAAACTCTGCATGCGCCTCAAAAGCCATGTGCCTGGACTTGCTCATGGCTCCTAAAAGTCATGAGACCAAGTCGCCTTCCATGTGCCTGATTCTAGGCGCACCCTAATGCGAAGCTCTGCATGCGCCTCAAACGCCATGCGTCCAGACTCGCCTATGATGCCTAAAACTCATAGACTAAGTCACCTCCATGCGTCCGATCCTAGGCGCACCACGACAGATCACTCTTTTCCAAAACCGAGATCTTTGAGCCACATGCATACTCTACGCGTCCTTTGACTCAGTTCTATTCAAAGAATGGATGCTAACCACCAAGATCTCAGCAACAACCAAATCTCAGTAAACTGCCATATGCCAGCTCCTTCGCAGCCTGACGAAGCAGTTCGAGCAGATTCTACTACAACTCGGGGTGCATCGTCTATGCACCCCCGCCAGCATCAGCCACGTGGCATCCCCACGTCCAGGTGCATTCGACAAATATGCGTGTGAGCAGCCTGCCTGCTATCTATAAATAGAAGGATCACTCCTTCAAAACATACAGACAGATATATATATATATATATATATATATATCTATATATAGACAAACTGTTATATCCACATACAGAGGCCAGAAGAGACACTCAATATCCACTTCTCCTCACAATGCTCTGGCATCTAGAGCAACCCAGACCTTTAGAGAGTTCAAGATCGTCGTCAGATCGTCAATGGAGTCAACGTATTACCACTCACTCCATCGACACATTGCCCAGATAAAAACAAAAGTGTACTCCTAGGACTACATCTAAGTCCTACATTATACTCTGGTCTGTTTGTAATTAAAAGCATCAATCAACCAAAGAGTTTTAATGGCAAACAGGTAGAATCTCTGTATTGAATGCTAAACCAACGGTCACGATGAATCTAGGCTAGAACTTTCGAAAACCAATGCGGATTCACACCAACGTACTCGTAGTATGGTGCATCATCTAGAATGGATGATCGTGTATCCACAATATGAGATTCCAAATAATTTTATAGTTAATTAGGTAACTTAAAACTCGTAGATTCATTGGGAAGGAAAAGGATCTCGAGATAATGTGTTATTGTTCAACCATCGGATACTGTGGTGTGTCATCCATCTTGGTGGAGTGTAGTCTCTGACACTTTGTTACTGTTACTGACCAAATATTTGTCCTATAGGACTGCTAAGATTGTTATTATCCTGTTATATTGGTGACCTTTCGAGGGGTGGCTACGTAGACTATTTCTGATTATGTAGTTATATTGTTCGGTCTGTCCCGCTTCAGTATTGTACGATTTGAGGATACCTATTGTATTCCTGGGGTAACACATATACTAATCTAGCTAACCATAGGAACTGATTGGTCGTTTTATTTTAAATCATTTATGCTTTATTATATTGCATGTCCGTGGTTTAGGGACTGAGACTGGCATGATGTTGTAGTTCATCACTTGTCCTTGTTTGGTGTAGGGATGGATTACTGCTTTAATTTTAGGCTATGGACCTAAACTATAACATAGGTTCCTATGTACCACTATTGTTTGGGTTTTTCTTCATTCACTCGTGCTTTCTTATGGTACATGCTATCAGGGGCTTGACCCCTCTAGTTTTGTTTGGTCAGATCTTGTAGCAAAGCCCGATGATCTAGCTCACTTCACACCCGATAGCGTGTACGTGTATGATTACCGCAGAGGGGCTTAAGTAGGTTTTTTCTTTGCCACTTGTATATTATTTTGTTTCTTTTGGACGTTTAGCTAGCAGTCACCTATTTTGCAAGTATATTCAGGAGACTCGTTCTACCACATGATTGTATTATATTCAGACTACAACTGATGATGTGATCATGTATATTTGACAATGTGCTAGCTCTCTTTCGTACATATAGCTTCATGATTATTTTGATAGAGCATTGGAGACACCTTACTATTTTATCTCACGTATTCTATATTTCTGTATAGTAGTACATACCCCATGTCTAGGTACAATTGTGACCGTATTTTAGGATACTAGAGTATTCTATAGTACGTAGATGGCCATGTCATACCCCCGTTCTCTGTACAAGGGCATGACATATATCGTATGGAAGAGAGCGTTTAGAGATCTCGTAAGAAAGAGCTTATGCATCCAGTTATTTGTACAAATTCTTGTAAGATTTTTTTTTCATATTCAAAAAAGTAATTCTTTCCTTGTCCTATAGACGCAATTCATATCGATTGAACCACATTATATCTTGTGTTCTTGATTGTGTTACTATTTTCAATATTTGTTCTTTTTTTATTTGGTATCACTAAATAGAACTTTGTTTTTTGCATTGTTTTGGTTTTCAGAATTGGTACGCGTAATAATGAGTTCGTTGTCCGAGCAAGACCATACTGGTGTAAGGGAACTAAAAGTTCATCATTTTTTTCGATCTAGGTCAACAGTATGTGACGATATTGGTCCACTCCCTATCTTCTTCGATCTCTGTTCTTGAAAATTATTGGTCAGATGGAGAGTTCTCTACTTCAGAATTAAAAATAAAGCAATAGCACAAAGTACGTGGTGTATAAGTTTAATTGCAAAAGTAACTTCTTGATATGGTAGAGAATGGCAAAGAAAATTATCGTAAAAGAGGAATTATATAAGGTAATTGCCGACGATGACTAGAAACTTGCCGAAATTAAACATGATGCATAGGAACACATGGATCAAAAGACACAGTGCATGATAGAGGTTTGTCATGCGAATAAAGTGAGTACAACGTCATCATAGAAAGTTCTACAAAAACTTTATGGTTGAAGCTAGAGAGTTTGTATATGACAAAATCCTTATTAAACAACTTGTACCTTAAAAAACAACTATAAAATCTACGAATGAATGAATGGGCCTCACTTTTACACTATCTAAATAACTTAAATAAGGTGATAAACGATCTTCTGTGTCTTGAAGTAATATTAGAGTAAAGTTATAGGAGGACCAAACACTTTTACTTATATCTTCTCTTCTATCATTGTATGACAATTTGGTAACAACGACCTTCATGGAAAGAAGAAACATAAGATAGAGGAGGTTATAACAAAAAAATTATGAGAAGGTCGAATCCATCAAAAAAGAGTTATCAGGGTCGAATGCAAGTGAAAGAGGGAGGAAAAAGAATAAATTAAGGCAAGCAGTAGAAAATTCAAATCATTAGTGCATGATAACAATATATGTTTTCCTACAAACATGCATATCACATGCAGAAGCAATATCCAAAATATAAACAATTGATAGAAAAGAAGAGCAAAACGTTAGTTTAAGAAATTCAATCAAGTCAATATTGCAATGGAAGCAGAGGAAGAGTTATTGTGTGATATACCCACAATGCATAACAGAAAGGATGTTTTGATAGAATCTTGGATCTTTAAATCGGAATGTGCATACCATGTGCCTAAATAGGGAGTACCTATAAGGAGTTCATTGACGTTGTCTAATGGGAAACGATGCATCTTGTAAGACCATTGACGTAGGGAATATCAAAATTCATATGTTTAGTATCATGGTGAATACTCGTGAATGTGAGCATTGTTCTAGAGTTAAAGAATAGCTTAATTTGTTTGGATGAGTTCGATGCGGCTGGATGCTAAATTGTTGGCTATTATGCATTTTTAAAGATAACTAAAGGTAACCTGGTGGTCATAAAGAATATCATCAAACTTCTATCCAATCTATATGAGCATCATTTTTGTGTGGTTCAATCATCATTATACAGAAACAGGTAGAGGATACTACAAAATTGTGGCATATAGGTCTTAGAGACATTAGTAAGAGGGGTCTATGTGAGTTGCTGAAAGTTCAATATTACAATTATGAAAAATATGTCATTATAAAAAATATTGTTGGTCCAAGAAGATCAATAATGAAGAAAGAATCTCAACTTTCATGCATGAGGGAGAACAAAAAAGAGAGAATGATACTCTCTTTCTAGCTTGCAATGTTGAAGAAGTTACATGATGAAGTATGGGTACATTAACAGTGGCTATAGCAACCATATGACTGGAAACAAGAACGTGTTTGTGTACTTGATGAATCAATTGCAAGTGAAGTCCTAACTGAGGATGATAGCAGAATCTTTGTGAAAGGTAAATGTGATATTCTTGTCCAAACAAAGAAATAAGTAAAGCCTCTATAGCATTTTATATGTTCCGGGACTCAAGAATAAGACACTAAGTAAGATGGTTCCTTTGAAGCTTCATTCTCATATTGACTCATGCATGCATACTAGCATCCAAGACAAGTCGTGGCTATGACATTTTTGATTTGGACATCTGAGTTTCAAACCTCCTTCACTCATGGGTAGAAAGAATATTGTTGAAGGCATGCCAATATTGAGATTTAGAAAAAAGTATGTGAAGGATGTGCAGTTGGCAAGCATCACAAAAATTATTTTCCAGTTAGAAAATCTTGGAAAGTATCACATCCACTTGAGCTTATACATTCAGATCTTTATGGTCCAATGCAAACTACCTCAACTGGGGGTAATTGTATGATCGATGGCACCTCTAGAGGGGGTTGAATAGAGTACAGCAAAAAAATATTTTCTAATTAAAAACTAAGCATGTAAAGGCAGATATATATGAAAACTTAAATGCAATAAAGTAAAGCAATAAGTAAGTGGAGGCAAGAAAGTAATACGCAAACACCCTGGTTTCCTTTTGAGAGGACTAGTCTAGTTCGTGAGAACTCTTGATCGCTACAATCCACTATTTTGAAATAGAGATTATACCGCGTGCTTTACTCTACGATCAAACTTTAACACCTTTCTGAAGAAAGCTTTTATACTCCAAGCTTGTAAAACTCGAATAATCCTAGTCAAAAACCACCGGCACTTAGAAGAGTATGAGTTGTCTTGGAAATAGAAAGTTTTAAAGCTTTTACTAGATAGGAAGACTTTGAAATAGTAGAAAAGATGAAGAATGAATGAGTGATTAGAAATGATAAAATTTTATCTTTTTATAGGTATTTTTGTGGCAGAGTTCGGGCAGAACTCGGTAAGGTTAACGTTCATAATTTTGAACATTGTAGATCCAAAAGAATAGGAATTTGCTGCTGACCAAGAGCAGTTTGGGTAGACCGAGTTCGGGCAGAACTCGGTTCGAGTTCGATTAGGGGATTTCTAGGTCAATTTTGATTTTTTGTCGAGTTTTGGATAATCAAAGGATTAGGATTTTGTTTTGGGTCAGAAATATGGTTTTGTGAGAAACGTCTTCCAAGTTATCAGTGATACCGACTCATAATTTTTAGGCTCAATAAAAAGAAAATACATAATAAATTAAATTTTTTTGCTTTGACAAAATACGGTGTGATCTTCTTTCTTTTTATATCAAAGTCAAAGTTTTAAGTCAATTATTGAAATCGGTTCGACCATGGCTATATGGGCCAACAATCTTCTCTATTTTGATAATTTGATAAAACTACGATTGATACTTAAGTTCAGCTTGGTTTCGAAGGAGACTTGATGTAGTAAGGAAGTAGCTTGTTCATCGGTACAATGTACTTGCTCCCCCGTAACTAACGGTCAAGTCTTGTTACTCTCCCGTAACAAGATAAGTAGGTTGAACATCTGTAAAGTCTAGAAAAAATCTCAAACCAAAACTTTTAAGAGCAAACTTGTCAGCGTAGCTTGATAATCAACAGTTTAAACTATCATATTTTCTCCCCCGTTTTGTGATATAAGCAAAATGACATAACGATAGTGTCGTACTCAACATAAAAAAAGGCAAAACTTAGATATTGCTTGAAAGAAGCATTTATCACTGAATAGAGATTACACCGACAAGTTTTGCCATTTTACAAAACTTAGATAAATAGTTTTGTTCCCCAATTAGAAAAATGGGAAAACTTAAAAAAATGGCTAAACTTAGAATAGAAATATCTTACTGATATATAAAAAAGAAAGTAGAAAGTGCATACATGTAGGAGCGTAAAAACATGCTTCATAGAGTGAGTCAAGGAGATAAAACATTCCACTCAAAATGATCTAATTTACGCCTAAGACAGGCTAATCACTTTACGCCAGGATCAAGCCAATAGTTTTACGCCTAAGACAGGCTAGCCACTTTTACGCTAGACAAAGCTGTCAAGTCTTGCATTTAATGCAAAGTCTGACATGAAGATTTAATGATGGCATATATCACAGAAATCAAAGGGATTTGTTTTACACAGAGACCAATTTGTCATTTAGTATGTGGACTGAGCTATTTTACGCTCACAATATGGCTTCTTTTTATGCACGGAGACTATACGAGTTTTTATGCTCAAAAGTTGACGTGTGCGTAAGGTTTATTTGGGCTACTTTTACGCTCAAGGTTATTTAACAACCACTTTACGCGGAAAGTCCATGTCAGGGCTATTTTACGCCTAGTCTACTACTTTACGCTCAGGATATATTTGGGTTGTTTTTATGCCCTATTCTTCTTCACCAATTCAGAATGTGGTTTGCCTATATGCCATATATCTCGAAGAACGTGTGTACATGCATCCTATTCTTACTGAAATGATGTGACACGTGTCAACGTATGCAGAGGATGAGTCCAATTATGGGTGGCAATTGTTAGCGTAAAGACGGAACTTTTGCTGAGTTTTTACGCACAGGAGCCCAAGTCTATAAATAGACTTATTTTTCTCATATGAAGGGACAGAGACAGGAGGAGAGAAAACAGAGAGATTAGAACTCAGAGATTTTGATTCTCCAGAGCATTCTTCTTCAACCTTTCTTTCAGAACAGAGTGAAGCAAAGCAGGAAAGCATTCGGCCTCGCCATCAGTGCCCAAGTGCGTCGATACCTTTCTGGTGACTTAGTTCTTCCGGTTGTTCATCTTCAAGCAGTGATCTTCATCATCATCGTATGGTCCAAGGAACAAAGTGATCATTTACAGATCAGACTTCCATAGCAATACTTTCCCAGAATCAAATTTGTACTTCTTGTACTTTTTCTCGTTTTATTTTCAAAAGCCAATTTTAGGTATTTTGTTAAGTGAAACAAAATGGCGACTCTGCTGGGGATTACCTTCTCCTCTGACGAGGAGGTAATTGCTCAATATAATGATGTGTCGATTGGATCGACAAAGAAGACTCTGGTTGTACACTTCGACCAGACTGCTTATGAAGAAATGCTCTGAACTGGGGGTGGTTCTCGCTCCTCCAATGTTCAAAAATCTCGCAAAGCATAAAAAGTTTGGATTCCTAAATCCAAAATAGCTTCTGATCCATCTGTGGCTTCTGATGGCAAGGGAATTCTTCCCACTCCTGTCGTAGGGACTCCCGTTCGTAACGTGGCAGTCCTTACTTCAGCGTTACACTCTAAGTGTGGCAATTTATCTCCCGTCCATGACGATAAAGATAATCAGGTTTCACGCCCACTGCGTAAGAACCAAATTTTAAGCTCAGTACATAAGAACGAGTCTCCCATTTGTAATGAGACAGACTCTAATGCTTGTGCATTTGAGTATAAGAATCAGTCTCCCGTCTGTGACGTGGTAGACACACATAAATTACGCTTTTCACGTAAAGAAAAATCTTCCGTCTGTGACGTGGTAGATAATCAATTTTTACGCTATACGTGTAAAGGTAAGTCTCCTGTCTGTGACAGTGTAGATAAAATTCGCAACGATGTTTTTATATCCAATGTGAATGTACCTAAACGTGTACAGCATAAAAATTTTGTTGGTAAAGCTTTAGTTCTACACCAACAACCTTCTTATACTGCTCTACGCAAAGTACCAAACCTATAAATTACACGCAATGAAAATGGAGTCCTTCGTGCTAAAAAATCTCAAGATTTACGCACACACCTCCAAACGCATAGAAATGTACAGTTTGGTTCTGCGAATGCAGCCAATAATCTACTTTATACACAAGGGACTAAACGTTTTTCTACCCCAAATATAATGAAGAAAATTACTCCCTCTACTCCTTCTGATTTACGTGAATTGCTAATGCAAAAGCGTAAGAACAGACAATCTCCAGTGACATTCCCCCAAGAAAAACACCATTGTGAGTATCACCAGGTTGTAATCAACTGTTGTTGTTCGGCTTCAAAATGGTCAGTTTTCGATCGATTGAGTTTTAATGTGCCTCAACAAGAAGCTGATGACCAATAACATGAGCCGTCATATGTGTCAGTCAACATGGCATCTCATACTAACAGAGGATGACGTCCAAGACGAAATACGTCCCAAACTTCAGGTCAACAGTTCAACAGACTTCTTGATTCCTTTGAAGGAGTATATCAGAATACCCGATTAAGAAGACAAAGACAATTGCAGACTTCTGATTCAGAAGCTGGGGGTACTCAATCTTTTGAGTCCGAGACTGATAGTGTCGATTCATATTTCTATACTAATCCTTCTATATCTTCGAGAGAGGTTGAATCCTACGCTATTGGAGATGAACCAGAGACGTCATCTGCTAATACAGAACAACATCTCACTGCCGTTGAGCAATCATTAAAAGACATGCTTAACATGGTGCAAAGCATGTATCAGATAATATTGACTCAGCAAACTGCTCAGTCGGCAGTAATAACACCGGTACCAGTAGCAGCACAAACTCAAGATAGTCAAGGGGACCTTTGAATATTCAGGAGCCTGCTGTTAATCAAAATTCTGCATCTCCAGATCCTATTATTCCAGAAGATGTACCATCTCCGGTGGGGATTACGGTACATCCAACAACTATTCAATCAAATGTGCTTCCGCAAACTAGTAAAGCCATTCAAGCAGTCCGTAAACTCAAAGCACAGTTTAAAGTTTTAAAGCACAAGGATCAACTCCAGAGGTTAGGGATTAAGCAACCTTATCCTCCTCATTGGAATGATGTACCCTTTCTACCAAAATTCAAGCCACAATCAATGGTATTGTTTGATGGAAGGGCTTCTCCTAGTCAGTATATCAATTATTTTGATATTATGACTGTACACTTGCAGAAAAATGATGCTCTTCTCACTCGAGTATTCATTGGGTGCTTGACGGGTTCAGCTTACGACTGGTATCATAGTTTACCTGACAATTGCATTTCGTCTTTTGACGAATTTAAGGCAATGTTTCTCTCCCGCTTCTATGAAGGAGGTATGGACATGAACATGTCCTCTTTAATAGAAATCAAACAAAAGGAGAAAGAAGATACTCGGATGTTCATCGAACGCTTCCGACAGGCTACTTTAAAGATGCCTCCTGGTATGCCAGATTCAGCATTAATTGATACTTGCAAGATGAATCTGCGACCTTCTATTGCTGTTTTCACGGGTTTCCAATTTACAGATTGGGCTTCGTTTATCATAGCAGCAGTTTCTGCCGAGACCAATGGTAGGTTGGCTCGTGAACATGGGATGATTTTCGCCTCAGAGGATAGAGGAAAAAAAAGTAATCCTGGTAATAATTCTGGTAATCGTAATGTGAAAGGAAAAGATACCCTCATGGTCAATCTTTCCAAGAATAAAACGACGCCGAATAATCAGGAATCTTCCAGGCCAAAGGAAGAATACTCTTTTGACGAAAGTGATATCCCAGGGATATTCCAATGTCTGGTGAAGAGTGGCAAACTCCAGATTCCAGAACCAAAGAGGTCTAATGAGGTGAATCTGACTGACAATCCCAAATATTGTATCTATCATAGATACATTAATCATCCTACCAGTGCTTGCTATGTTTTGAAAAAGAAAATCCAAGAGCTGATAAATGGCGGTGCTATCGCTTTAACCAATGATGACCATACGGTTACAACCAATATGGTTTCTCTTCAATTTGGAGATTTTTCTCCACAGCAAGTCTCAGATGGAATTATCCCAATCCCGAAGGCGATGATGAAGATTGTGAATATCCTGCCTGGCAGGAAAGAAAGTGAAGGATTGTTGCCTCTCACATTAAAGAATGGTGAAATTATGTGGGTACATCCTGACTTAGTTCCTGAAATGGAATATGAAGGTAAAACTTCAAAATCCAAGAAAGACTGAGAGGATTGAACATATGTCCCCTAAGTCTAGCTCCTCCTACCAAGCTCAAGCTTACTCATTAGCAGTGGCTAGCCATGAATAGTATTTCTTTATATCGGGCACAACAAGTCTTCGCTGCTTATGAAAAAGCTCCTACAGGGATTTTTCCTCGAATCCTGAATCCTTCTCCTCCCGTATCTACAGAGACGTCTATTCCTCATTATCCTGTAGTTACAGAGATCTCTTCTTCTTCTTCTGTGGAACCACCTGTTAAAAGTCCACTGCCTATTCATTTATACAGTCAGCAATCAATCCTTCTCATGAAAAAGATGGACTATGACTTTCAGAAGGCAGAAGGTTTGAATTATAATAAAGGAATACGACTTCCTTTACAGATTCAGAATCAAAAATCTACTGTTGGATTGGGTTCTGAAGTTTCTCATAATAATCCTCACAATAAGAAGGCTAAGGGAAGGAAGATTAAATCCTGTAATATGGTACTTCCTTTTCCTGAGTCTGAAGAAGAAACTTTTGCTGGTACAAGATCTGGAAAAGAGTACCATAAAGATTATGAGGGATCATCCAAAGAAGCAGAAGATATAGTGGAAACACTACCAGCTCAACCTTCTTCTGTTCCTGCTAAACCATCTGTTGTTGAAAAGGGGAAACAGAAAGCAGTACGCTTTGACGTTCCATTGAAGTCTGCTTCCAGTCAGAGGGTAGTGATGAAATCCTACAAATTTGATATTCTAGCTCAGTTAGCCAATACTCCGGCTAGACTATCTATATTTGAGCTGCTTCGTCTTTCTAGAGAAAGTAGGGAGACTTTGAGTGAAGCTTTACTTCAAGCAGATTCATGTTTGGCTCAACTCAAGGGTCCTGATAATATACCCATATCATGTCCACAATGTCATAGTGTGATGGAAGCAATCTCCAACATCACCTTTACACAAAAAGATATGCTGTTCAAGCGTAACAAGCATGACAGGCCCCTGTACTACACTGGGTATATTGGATCCACTGAAATTGACATGATTTACATTGATCCTGGGTCTTCAATTAGTATAATTCTTCAGAGTATGTTAAGACCCCTGAGGATTCCTACTAGTGATCTGACTTACACTAGTACTACAATAGTTGGTTTTAACTCTGGCAAGAGTAAACCATTGGGAAAGATTCGTCTGAAGATTCAGATTGGTGATCTTCGAACTATGGTAACCTTTTATGTTATCAACTCAGACGTATCCTACAATATTCTTCTTGGAAGACCGTGGATTCATGAACACAACATCGTGCCTTCAACTCTCCACCAATGCTTCAAGTATGTAGATTTCCAAGGAGTTGTGAAGACTGAGTTTACTGATATCAATCCTTTCAAGGGGGTCGAAGCTTATTTTTCTGATTCAAGGCTTTATAAACAAGAGCATGTAAAAGAGATATCAGACATAGCTGAAGATCAATCATCTACTGAAGATCAGTCTATTAATGAAGATCTGCCAGACGAGCAACCTTTGAAAATCATAGTCAAGGGACGAATCCAATCTCAACCTGTCAATGATAAACCTTTGATAATCAAGGTTAAAGGAAAAACTCAAGCTTCATCTGAGGAATCAATAAATATTCTTGCTAAGAGCAAAGTTCAACCTTTTATGATCAAGGTCAAAGGGCGTACTTCTTGTACGAATGATACAGAACCACCATTGATTGTCAATCTTGACAATCTACGCAGAAGATGGATAATGATCCATTAATGATTAATTCGAAGCGTAGCAGTCAAATTGTAAATTATGTAAATATTGATCATTCTGTACTTTTTGATATCAATAAAGATTTCCTTTTCGAGTATATGGCTGTCAAGTTTATTGAAAGAATGACTTTATCTTCTGATAATCAAAGTCATCAATACAAAGACGACATAGAACCAGAAGAAACTTTATACATTATCTATAAGAAAAATTCCTTTCCTCTTTAGGTTGATATTGGACTTTATGCTCAAAAGTTCTTAACATCTTCTCCCTATCTTTTTCTTGTAGTTGCTCCATCGCAAGCTTGTGTAACTTATAGACGTCACGAAGAATCTTATTTCGTGGTTCCGTCTGATAAGAAAAACAAGCATCAAATTGTGTTTGGCCTGGCTAGAAATATCCCAGTTGCTCAGTCAGATGATCTAAAAGATAAAGATAAAGGAAGAATCCGAATTGACAAATATAGTCAACAATCTATCAAGATTATCCAGAATATGGGATATGATTTGAAGACTATGCAAGGTCTTAATCAAGGCAAGGGTAGACGAATACCGTTATGTGGTGATCCGTTTTACCAGAAGACTCGTCATGGATTGGGATATGATCCGTCCCACATGTTTAATGACGATATATAAGAAGAATTCTCTTCTAGTTCTTCATCAGATTCAGAAGAAATCCAATTTATCGAATCTGATATTTCTCACTCTTCTTATATGAGAGGAAACTATTATGATGAATCTGAGCAAATATTTTCAGCTTACATGGTTCAAACTGATGGTGAATCCGAACAATTTGAGAATGACCCTTGGGCACAACAAATGGATACTAAATGGGAACTTCGTTTCGAACAACGACAGCCGCCTACAGAGGATGAAGTTGTCCAGATTGATGTTGGAGATGGAACTACATCCAAGCCAATATTCATCAGTAAAAACCTTTCTGAAGATGAAAAGAAAGAGTTGATAAAACTGATCAAAGAATATATTAATATCTTTGCATGGAGTTATGAGGATATGTCGGGTCTAGACCCTAAAGTTGCTACTCATAAACTTAATATTTTGTTAAATGCCAAACCTGTAAAACAATAGCAACGGCACTTTAGACCAGATATGATGGATGCAATTGAAGCAGAAATCAAAAAGCTGATTACATGTAGATTTGTTCGTGAGGAACAACACCCGGATTGGGTTGCCAATATTGTTCCTGTCATGAAAAAGAACGAAAAAGTCTGAGTTTGCATAGATTATCGAGATCTTAATGCGACTTATCCAAAAAACGAATTTCCACTTCCCATTACTGATGTCATGATAGACAATACATGCGGTTTTGAATGTATGTCTTTCATGGATGGATTCTCAGGATACAATCAGATTAAGATGCATCCAGAAGATGAGAAGCATACTTCTTTTCGAACACCCCTTGGGGTTTATTGCTATACGGTTATGCTGTTTGGTCTTAAAAATGCTGGTGCCACGTATCAACGGGCTATGAGCAACATCTTTCAAGAGCATCTACGGAAGACAGTTGAATGTTATGTAGATGATATTGCTGTTAAGAGTCGATCAAAGGATGATCACATTCAAGACTTAAGGACAGTATTTGAATTGATGCATCAACATCAATTGAAAATGAATCCTACTAAGTCTTTCTTAGGGGTTTCCAGTGGCAAGTTTTTAGGATTTGTCATTACTTCTCAGGGTATCCATGTTGATCCTGATAAAGTTAAAGCAATCCTGGAAATGCGTCCTCCTCGTAATCTGAAATAACTCCATGGCTTTCAGGGTCGCATTGCTTATATCAGGAGATTTATATCTAATCTCTCTGGGAGATGTCAACCTTTCTCCCGTCTATTAAAGAAAGGTGTATCTTTTGTCTGGGATGAAGCGTGTCAAGAAGCCTTCAATGATATTAAGCAATACCTTACAAATCCACCTATTCTAGTACCTCCAGTGGTAGGAAGACCATTTTTGCTATATGTTCGAGCCTTGGATCATTCACTTGGCGCTCTCCTTGCACAGAAAAGTGATATGGGTCATGAACAGGCAATTTATTATCTTAGCCGAATGATGGTCAGAGCTGAACACAGGTATACTCCTGTAGAAAAGGAATGTCTGGCCTTGGTTTTTGCTGTCCAAAAGACAAAACATTATGTGACAGGACAAACTATTCAGGTTATTTCCAGAATAAATCCCATTCGGGTATTGATGAGAAAACCAAGCATTCTTAACTCCAGGTTAGCTACCTGGGCGATGTTACTCACTCCTTATGATATGGTCAATGTACCTCAAAAATCAGTAAAGGGTCAAGCATTAGCTGATTTCTTAGCTGCTCACCCTATACCTGAAACATCGAAGTTATATAAGGATATTCCAGATGAAGTCGTGGATTGTAACATGACTTTGAAGAATGACATATGGCAATTATATTTTGATGGAGCATCACGGGTAGGACCTAAAGGCAATATTATCTCTGAGGTAGGAATCATCTTGGTTTCTCCTGACAAAATGGTCATATACCGCGCCTATTCTCTCAATGAGCCATGCTCCAATAATGTAGCAGAATATAATGCTCTATTGATCGGTCTCCAAGTAGCAAAGAAATTGGATATTGAGTTCCTAGAAGCTTATGGAGATTCTCAATTGATTATTAATCAAGTTAGAGGGACTTATGAAGTCAGAAACCCTGATCTCATCCCTTATCATCAAGTGGTAGTCGAGTTGGTTCTTTCATTCAAAGGATTCTTCATCGAGTTCGTACCACGTTCTCAGAATGTGGAGGCTGATGCTCTTGCTAGCTTAGCTGCAGACTTGGCTGTTCCAATCCGAAGACAAAATACAATTACTTTGTTGGACCGAGATTTATTCTGTGTCAAGAGTAATCTGTATATTGAACAGAGTTATACTACAGAGTCAAGCTCCCAACAGAGGGATTGGAGAACTCTATTCATTGATTATGCGGTTCATAGGATTTTACCTGAAGATCCAAAAGAAGCTGCATCAATTAAGAGACGATCATTTCGATTCTATTATGATTCATCTTTATACATGTTATATCGTCGCTCATATGATGGACTCTTGCTGCACTGTCTCTCAAAAAATGAAGCCAAACAGACACTCCGAGAAGCTCATGATGGTATTTGTGGTGCTCATCAATCGGGTCCTAAATTATAAGATTGCATTCGAAGAATGGGGTATTATTGGCCTTCTATGATAGCAGACGCTGTAGATTATGCCATAAGGTGTAAAGCATATCAAATTCATGCTAATTTTATTCACCAACCGTCTGAATTTCTACATCCTACAGCAGCCTCTTGGCCCTTCGAAGCTTGGGGTATGGATGTTATTGGTCCTATTAACCCTCCTTCTGTTAAAGGACATCGGTTCATATTAGCTATAACCGATTACTTTTCTAAGTGGGCAGAAGCAGTTCCCCTTGCTGAAGTGAAAACATCTAATGTGATCAGCTTCATTAAACATCATGTCATTTATCGCTTCGAAATTCCTCGACGAATAATCCATGACAATGGTCCACAATTTGCCAGTCAGGCATTTTATCGGTTCTGTGATAAGAATCGAATTCAAAATTTGGCTTCTAGGGCTTATAATCCAGCTGCTAATGGTTTAGCCGAAGCTTTCAATAAGACGATCATTAAACTTCTTAAAAAGTTTATCTCTTCTAATAAACGTGATTGGAATGAGAAACTTGGAGAGTGTTTATGGGCTTATCGAACAACAGTCCGGACTCCTACTAGTTTTACACCATTTTTATTAGTTTATGGATGTGAGGCTGTTCTTCCCTTGGAAATCCAGATTCCATCTCTACGAATAGCTATTGCTAATGAGCTAACTATAGAGAACAATGATTGCTTACGACTCCAAGAACTTGAAGGATTGGATGAGAAGCGTCTTCAAGCACAACAGCACATTGAGCTATATCAAGCCCGTATATCTCGAACTTTCAATCGTAAAGTTAAAGAGAGGGTATTCAAGATTGGCGAGTTGGTATTAGCCGTTCGAAGACCGATGATTATGACTCACAAAAGCAAAGGGAAATTCCAAGCAAAATGGGAGGGCCCTTATATAATTGAGACTGTATTTTCTAATGGCGCCTATCGGTTATCAAAGCCTAATGGAGATCTACTCATGATGCCAATCAATGGCAAATTTCTTAAGAAGTACTATGTATAAAAAAAAGAGAGAGAGAGAGACAGAATGAAAATAAAATTTCTTTTATTATTTTTGTTCTGAATAATTAAGGGCAAGGACCACTGCCTTCCTTATTGAATACATAGTCAGCCAATGCTTCGAAGGCATCGTTGTCTGAGTTCATAAAAAACCTGCAGGCAGCCATCCTCAGTGCCTCTTCTTCAGGAGTTTTCCTTGGCTCTACCAAGAAAGCAAAGATGTCTTGTGGTGGCTTGAGAGTAGAAGAGCTTTCGCCTACTTCGGTTAGACCTGTCTTAATTGGCTCAATGGGGCACGTCTCAATGATGTCCTCAACTTTTTTGGAGACTTCATTCTTTTGCTGCATATCCCTGGAAGACATTTCCAATAGAGGAGTGGAAATAAGAATGAAAAAGTTACAAAGATTTCTCACCTATTTAATAGGAGAGCTATTAATGAACCGGTCTTTGAAATTAAAAATAACCTTTCATTCCCGGAAAGGCCTGTCCGTTTATTATATCAGATTCATTCATTTACTTACGGAATTGAATTGTTCTTTCTTTTTCCGAAAGACATGTTGGTTCATTTCATTCTTTCATCGATATTGACGTATACTCTCATGACATCTGTCTTTTTAATCCCCAGCTACCAAGGTTTGGTTAAGCTGATTACTCATCTCTTTGGAGAGAAATTTTGATCTTCTATCTTACCAGTTGGTATAGTAAGTTGGATTTATTATTTATGACGTTCTTATAACCTCTGAATAAATATTAAATCTACTTGCTTGTATTTTCTATCTATCATGTCCATTTGACCTCTGCATAGATATTAATCTAGTTTTCTGTTGAGTTAAAACGATCTATCATGTCCATATTATCTCTGATAGTATTGTATGCTTTAAAACAGAAGATGAGATCTATTATGTTTATATTGCCTCTGGATGGATACAAATCATTGAGTATAGAAGACTTGTCATTTCCATTCTCATATCATCATAAAAGTCTATTACATTTCTTAGACTTTCTTACAAATCATAATGGAAATCTATTACAATATTGGATTTTCATTTCTATATACACAACGATAACCTAATGGAGATCTATTACTTCTTTGGATCTTCTTCGTCGGATTCGTTGTTGGTGTCAATTCCTTGCTGTCTGAGCCTCAGTGGCGACCAGAACAGTAGGAATCAAACTCTGGTCTTATCTCTCAGACGAGAGGAGAATCCCAGAGTATGGCAGCCCGAAGATGTGTTGCTGCCAATACAATTGGTGGAGAAGTGGCGGCCTTTCAGAGGAGATAGGAATGTATCCAGCATTGGGATACGATTCCTAGTTCTGCCGAAAAAGAAACTTTACTACCCAATTTCTTGGGTTAGAGTTGACTCCACCATCCAACTCTCCGTGTATAAAGGCTCTTCCTACCAACAAAGGAAGACCCTTCTATCCCACGAAGAGTTCTGAGTTGTCTGATTTGTACGCCAAAAACGCATGAGCTCCCTGATGTTGATGTCAGAAGAATGCTCCTCACAGCATCAAAGTCGCCAATACCGGTTCTGGAAAAGCTCTTCAGCCAAACTTCTGCAGAAAACAACAAAGAAAAATTGTTTTAAACAGAAGTATCTTCAACAGGCTACAAGGTTTTTTACACCTGTGTCTCATGTGCATCATATTCAACAAGGCCTTCACGCCAGCGTCTTATGCGCATCATATTCAACGAGGCTTTTTACGCCATTGTCTTATGTGCACCTTATTCAACGAGGCTTTTTTATGCCATTATTTCATGTGCACCTTATTCAACAAGGCTTTTACGCCATTGTTTCATGTGCACCTCATTCAACAAGGCTTTTTACGCCAATGTTTCATGTGCACCTTATTCAACAAGGCTTTTTATGCCAATGTTTCATAAGCATATTATTCAACAAGGCTTTTACGCCCGTGCATCTTACCTATAAGATTCTACATCTGTCAAGGATTTACGCTAATGAGCATCTGTTTCAACAAAAAGTTCAAAGGCAGACAATTGTTTATGAATCAAACTTACCATTAAGGTCGAATGGTCCGGCTCTAAGAGTGGTTGAATCAACGTCTGGTGACCGGGCGTACAGAGGAACACCATCGGAAAGCATCGCCATCGTCATTTGTTGGAGAATAAAATATTACAAAAAGCTATCTTCGGAAGAATAAGAATGAGAATGAGAATGTATGGAACATTCTTTAACTCAGCTATTTATAAGGATTGAAGAAACGGTTGGCGTGAGTCTATTTCGGAAAAGATCCTACTAAAAGGCGCTCGTGACCACAAGACAGATGCCACGTGTTGTTTTGTTTCTCTTGGGAATGAACAACCATAGATGCCGTCAAAGAAGGAGTAGAACAATTCTATATACCAACAGATAAGATCAAATTTAAGATTTTATTTAAAGGGGAGTAGGCCCCTACAGATAAATTGAAGAGTCGCAATACATAGACGACACTTCTACATAAAATATTATTTTTTCTCTCCTTCGTTGGGCTGACGAAGGGAGGCACCTAACTCGTGCATGTTGCGAATCCCGGAACGACGCATCAGATTAAGAAATGCTTCTGCATCTCCTGATCCTTCATACGTAGTCGAGGGACCACCATCGATACGACTAAAGACTGCTGGAGTCACCCCAAAACACTCTATAAAGTTGCGTGCCCGCTCAATCTCTGTCTCTGTATCAATCCTGGAGATCGGAGCCTCTTCTTTGCTAATCTCTTTCTTTGGTGCCATGACAGTATGTGGATGAAATACAAGAATAAAGAATTTCTCTTTATTTATACAATCAAATCAACTCTTCATATTCCTTATGGGAAACTGATCATTATTAATGCAAGCTCGGGAAGACGAAGAAGCATTCGAAAGTTTCGAGAAGAAAATTCATTATGACGGTTAAGTATTGACCACCACCATTTCTTGATTTGTACGCCGACTGTTGGATATCCCTACTTTTATGCGGATAACTATTGTGTATCCCCAATTTTACGCTGACTAGTTAAATCCTGCTTTTACGCTTCTGTTCAAAGTGTTTCAAATTTTGAGGATTTTTGAAAACTTTGAAGGGGGTCTTGTAGGAGCGTAAAAAAATGCTTCATAGAGTGAGTCAAGGAGATAAAACATTCCACTCAAAATGATCTACTTTACGCCTAAGACAGGCTAATCACTTTACGCCAGGGTCAAGCCAATGGTTTTACGCCTAAGACAGGCTAGCCACTTTTACGCTAGACAAAGCTGTCAAGTCTTGCATTTAATGCAAAGTCTGACATGAAGATTTAATGATGGCATATATCACAGAAATCAAAGGGATTTGTTTTACACAGAGACCAATTTGTCTTTTAGTATGTGGACTGAGCTATTTTACGCTCACAATATGGCTTTTTTTTACGCACGGAGACTATACAAGTTTTTACGCTCAAAAGTTGACGTGTGCGTAAGGTTTATTTGGGCTACTTTTACGCTCAAGGTTATTTAACAACCACTTTACGTGGGAAGTCCATGTCGGGGCTATTTTACGCCTAGTCTACTACTTTACGCTCAGGATATATTTGGGTTATTTTTATGCCCTATTCTTCTTCACCAATTCAGAACGTGGTTTGCCTACATGCTACATATCTCGAAGAACGTATGTACGTGCATCCTATTCTTACTAAAATAATGGGACACGTGTCAACGTATGTAGAGGATAACTCTAATTATGGGTGGCAGTTGTTAGCATAAAGACGAAACTTTTGCTGAGTTTTTACGCACAGGAGCCCAAGTCTATAAATGAACTTATTTTTCTCATATGAAGGGACAGAGACTGGAGGAGAGAAAACAGAGAGATTAGAACTCAGAGATTTTGATTCTCCAGAGCATTCTTCTTCAACCTTTCTTTCAGAACAGAGTGAAGCAAAGCAGGAAAGCATTCAGCCTCGCCATCAGTGCCCAAGTGCGTCGATACCTTTCTGGTGACTTAGTTCTTCCGGTTGTTTATCTTCAAGCAATGATCTTCATCATCATCGTATGGTCCAAGGAACAAAGTGATCATTTACAGATCAGACTGCCATAGCAATACTTTTCCAGAATCAAATTTGTACTTCTTGTCCTTTTTCTCGTTTTATTTTCAAAAGCTGATTTTAGGCATTTTGTTAAGTGAAACAATACACTAATTCAAGCCAGCTAAAAGAAATGCAAACTGATAATGCTTGAAAGAAGCATTTATCACTAATACATAACAAACATAACTAGTGCATAAAAAGTGACGCTATATCACTAAAGAACCTCCTCAATCATCATCCTCATCATCAATATCATCAGCACCTGCCGCTCTAGAAGGGGCGATCTCAGCAGATCGGTTGGGATCATAACGGACAACAATAGGGTCAGAGTATCGCTGAGCCTATGGATAATCAATGCGATAACCAAGCACCGAGGGATCACGAACCATGGGAATAGGACCACTAGAATTGTAAGCAAAGATGTAAGAAATGTCCCTTATGGTATCAGATATGACCTGAAGCTGAAGAGTGGTACGAAAGTCCATAGACCTAAACTGATCCAATATCAAGGCCTAAAGGGACTCAATGGTGACACCACTAGGAGGATGGGAAGGATGTGAGCTGTCGGCTGATGGGTCAACTAGAGCAGAAGGAGCCTGAATTACAAGAATATGAGCTACTCTACGATGCTTATGAAGATGGGTAGGTGGAGCATCATAAGCACAGTCATCTAAGGTAACCTCAAAGTACTAAAAGATGTAAGTCAAATACATCGCATAGAGAAGTCGTCATAGTTTCTTACGATACTTCTCCATAACAGAGATAATATGTAGGAACAAGATGTAGCTATACTCTAGAGAGGGGGGGAGGTGAATAGAGTCGGCAGCAAAAATTTAGCTATTAAAAATGTTAGTAGCAATATCACAAAATATATATCACATATATGGAAATGTAAAGTAGAGAGCAGAGATCAAACGTAAACACAAGAATGTATACTGATTTTTTTCTTGTGAGGACTAATCCATTCGTAAGAACTCCAGCTTCCAGTTGAAATCTACTATAGAATAAAACAAGTTTTTATGCGAAGTCCTTGCAACTTCTACAACGCGAGCTTTGATCCGAAGCATTCGACCAACTTCAATTGTGAAGTGTCTTACTTCTTGTCAAGCCTCTGATTATAATCACTCTGAAACTTCTAGACTATACTGTACTAGCAAATCGACTAGATGATTGTAACTAGCTTGGTATTTGAAAATGAAAGCTTAAAGACTTTTGGAAGACTGTAATAGGCTTAAAGAGAATAGAAGAGAGAATGAATTGGTGTGTTCAAATGGTAGAAATTTTTCTTTATTTATAGGTTTTTCAAAGGGAGAATTTGGGCAAAAATTTGAATAGAATTCGGACAGAATTTTTTGAGAGAATCTTGGCAGATAGCCATTGCATCCGTAACTGCGGGGAGATTGGGTTCAAATGCCAACGTTCTACTAATCAAATTCGGGCCGTACTCGATCCAAATTTTGTTGGTCCAGAATTGGTTGGTTAGAGTTTTGCAAATCGAGTTTTAGGCTTTTGAGAAGTCAAGCAGTTAGGATCTTTATAAGTGGGCTAATTTTCAAAACCAAAGGGTATTTTAAAAATATTTTGGGGTAGTCTATTTACCAATACGAGTCAGTGTACATTGTTTCCTAGACTCAATAAATTATAAAAAATACATGGATATTAAAAAATACAGACTTAATGGCAAAACGACTCCAAGTTTTGAATTGTAGCAGTAACAGTTCTCAGCAATCGTCCAAGTATCCCTTATATCGAGGCATGGTTAGATCAATTATTAAAATACGGTTTGATCATGACCAATGGGCCAAAATCTCCCCTATTTTGATAATTGACAAACCTTAACCGATATAACATCTTGATCTTGATTTAACAAAATATCAAAATTTGTAAGGTACTGTTCTGTACTTGTTCTATACTGTACTGTCCTCTTTGGTAGAAAGTTTCCTATAAAAGATGTTAGATCCATTTTCTCCCCCGTTGTCACTTAGCAAAATAATTGTAAAGAAAGAAGCTCCCCCGCAATCCATGCATAAAAGACGAACATTGAAGAAATATAGAGATAATATATAAAAAAATAATATATAAAGAAATAATATTAAGTTTACAGGCAATTTTATGAATGAAGCATCAGCTAAGATATATAGTGCTAAGCATAAAACGCAGAAGTGCATACCAAGAATACATACTGAATGATAGAAAATGCATAATAGAAAGATTTTGAATACATCAAACAGTCACATAAGTGCTAAAAAAATAAAAGTACTACTATCTTGGAATGTCGAAGCATTTCTAAGAACACAGACAAAATAATAGAGTCTAATCTGAAAACATCTAGACAAAATACATTAACGTCCAGATCAAATCCTCAGCTGCTAAATAGATTCATCATCATCGCGATCAGCATCACCACCATGTCCAGAAGGACCAGTTCCATAAGTGTCAGCTCTATGAGATGGGTGTGGAGTAGCACCAGAACCACGGTACCAGTCATAAACGTTATCGGGCTCAAAGAAGTGATGAACCGCCTCATCCTCGTAGCGGTAGCTAGAAACAGTAGAATCTCATGGAAGAGAACTGGCATGCTGACCAGTCTTAGCAAAACACAGATCCGCAAAGGAATTTATAAAATCTTGAAACCGACTGGCATCACAGAACTTGTTCCCAAAATATGTCAGTAACAAACGCTCGCAAAGAGTTGTGCTCATCCAGCTAAGCATGCCACATATCAAATAAGTGCTGGTGGATACCCTCAAAGGTCATAGAAAAATCTTGTGGTGGAGGAGGTGGTGTAGTAGAAGGAGCAGGAGGGACAACTACGCTGTGACGAGAGAGCTGAAGATACTTGGCTCAAAATCATGAGCAAAATAAGATAAATTGATCTCAAAATATTAGAAATGATAGGAAGGATCATCGCGTAAACAAGATTTTTATTCGTCTTGCGACATCGACCCATCATCTGGATAATCGTCTTAGGGACGGAATGGAATCCCATTACAAAAATGATAAAGTGCAGACATTTCAAGGGTAGTCACATCGTCTTTGGAAGTAGATTTAGGAAAAATAGTGGAAGACAATGCGATGTAACTCATAAAAGAATAAGTTGAAATGTGTAGCTTTTAACTTTTCGGGACGGACATGATCAGGAGAACAGAGTTGGTTCTTGAAACTGTTTAAAGTCGTGTCTCCTAGAAATTCAAACTCAGTGATATCGTCTAGCGAAGCACCTACATTTGAGATGTTTAGGATTTTTGCTAGGTCGGCATAATTGAGTTGAATATCAATGCCTGCGACACGGCTCTTAACAGTAAAAGTGTTATCGGCCAAGGTGATGTGGCAGTAAAATAGCCGAATATCATTAGTAACAATGGGAAATGAATGAGTGACAAGGTTGTGCAATCCCAATGCTTCAAAAAAAGTATTGTATGACGGAAAGATCGTCCATTTAATCGGTGTGCCGGGGCATATGTTGCGAATTAAAAAATCTGCATACCATAATAATGATTGTTCAAGAGTTTTGAAGAAAAACTCGTTGAACGCCCCATCATCTTTTTGGACAGGCAAAAAGAGCGATCCTTGGATAGGATCCGAAGGGGAGGCTTCTTCGCTAACCCCCGTCTTCTTTCTCTTGAAAGGATTATTGATCCTAGACATGATTTCTAAGAAAATATAGAATTTCTAAGAAATTAACATAGAGAAAAAGAAGAAATTATACCTTCAAGAAATAAAGTATGTAGAAGAGAATGAGATTCCACACACGGATCCAAAGTTTGGAGGAGAAATTCCAAAGGAATTGGAAGGAATCAAAGGTAGAAGAAATAGGGTTTGGGGCTCTTCTGCGCGGCTGCTGCTCTGTTTGTAGGAGGAAGGAGATGAATAGAAAGGGGGCCACTTTGGTTCTGACTTAAAATACCCGACACCAACAGAACTCGGGCCGAACTCGGACCGAATTCGGTACGAGTTCGTCTGCAGTTCTATTGAGGTATCTTGCACAGAAATAAATGCTACTTTTTTATTCATCATTTCTTTCAATTATTTAATTTCAAGTTTAGTAATTTTAAATTTTAATTAATATAATCAACATTATTTTACAAATTAAATTTTGTTACACATGGACTGTCTCAGATTAGCTGTAGGGGTACTGTCCCAGCTAACGGAGGTTCATATGGGAACGCTTAAGTACCGTTTCGCTTTAGCTTTAGCCATGGTGACAGACAGATCATTTGTAGGCTTGTCTCAAAAATAGTTTTTGCATATTGAAAAATAATTAGTAAGATAAAATTAATTAATATTATTGGCATCTAAAATTTCTAATTCTTGACGTAAATAATTGAAACAATCTTCTGCTAATGGTTTTATAAAGATGTCAGCCAATTGATTCTCTGTGTCTATATATTCTAGGTTTATATCTCCATTTGATTTATGGTCTCTAAGAAAATGATGTCGAATCTTAATATGCTTAGTGCGAGAATGACATACAGGATTCTTAGTCAAATAAATAGTACTAGTGTTGTCACAGAAAATGGGTATACGTGTGTAATGTAAACCAAAGTCTTCTAAGGTTTTCTTCATCCATAAAATTTGTGCACAACAACATCCTGCGGGGATATACTCAGCCTCAGTAGTTGATAATGCGACATAATTTTGCTTCTTACCAAACCAAAAGACTAGAGCCTTACCTAGAAAATGACACGTACCGATAGTACTTTTTCTATCCACTTTATATCCAGCAAAATCAGCATCTGAGTAACCAATTAGGTCAAAGGACGTGGTTTTAGGATACCATAAGCCGATAGAAGAAGTACCTTTAAGGTATCGAAAGATATGCTTAACTGCGCACAAGTGTGATTCTTTAGGGTTCTTGAAAATATGTACAGAAGCAAACACTAAACATTATATCAGGGCGATTAGCAGTTAAATAAAGTAAACTACCAATCATACCTCGATACTTATGTATATCGACATGTTTGCCTTGTTCATCGATATCAAGATTGGTTGATGTTGTCATCGAAGTGCCAAGAGGTTTGACAGCTTTCAGATCGAACTTCTTTAGTAAGTAATCTTTTGTATATTTGGCTTGATTGATGAACATTCTATTGTTGGTTTGTTTGACTTACAGTCTAAAGAAGAATTTGAGTTTTTCTAGCATGCTCATCTCAAATTCAATCTACATACAGTTGGAAAATTCTTGATAAAGAGACTCATCAGTAGATCCAAAGATATATTATCAATATAAATCTGAATTAAAAGAAGAGCTCCCTTTATAAATAATGTAGTGTCAAGCTTGCCTTTTGAAAAACTGTTATCAAGTAAAAAAACTTAAATGATTGTACTATACATGAGGGGCTTGTTTTAGACCGTATAAGGCTTTCTTCAACTTGAAAACATAGTCAGGGTTTTTGAAATCAATAAATCCTGGAGGTTAAGTTAAATAAACTTCTTCTTTTATAAAATCGTTAATGAACGTACTTTTTACGTCCATTTGAAAAAGTTTAAAATTTTGAAAACATGCAAATGCATATAACATGCAAATAGATTCTAATCTCGCAACTGGGGCATAGATATCATCGTAGTTAATACCTTTCTCTTGGTTGTATTCTTGAGCTACAAGTCGGGCCTTGTTACGAGTGACTAAGCCATTCTTATTCAATTTATTTTGGAATAACCAGCATGTACCAATGACCAAATGACTAATAGGCTTGGAAACAAGTATCCAAACTTGATTTCATTCAAATTGGTTTAATTCCTCTTGTATAGCATCTAACTAATAATTATCGCTACATGCTTCTTCAATAATTTTAGGTTCTAGTATAAAATAAATGCAACACAAGAAGCTATATCTCTGGCAGTGGAACGAGTACTTATACCCTTGGTAATCTTACCTATTACCAAGTTCTTGGGATGGTCGGCCATAAACTTCATTCTTTTTGGCAGATTCTCAAGGTAGCTGGTTCCGATTTATGGTTCTGCAGGTGCTTTGTTCGATGTACTGATGTCTTCATCATCATCGATTAGTTTGTCAAAAGTGACATTCATTGACTCTTTGATGATTATAGTCCTTTTATTGAAGACTCGGTACCCTTTGCTTTTGGCCGTATATCCTAAAAATATACCCTCATCGGCCTTTTCATCAAACTTTCCTAAATTATCTTTAGCATTAAGAATAAAACATTTGCAACCAAAAATTCTAAAGTAAGAGACTGTGGGTGTACTATCAAACCATAACTAATAGGGAGTCATCTTCGATTTAGGTCGAATAAGAACCCTATTGGGAACATAACAAGCTGTATTGATAGCTTCAGCCCAGAAATATTTGGGTAGACTAAACTGGTTTAATATTACTCTAGCCATTTCAGATAGAGTCCTGTTCTTACGTTCCATAACTCTATTTTTTTGTGGAGTCCTAGGACATGAGAACTCATGCAAATAACTGTATGTGTCACAAAATTGCTCAAACTCTGCATTCTCGAATTCGTCGCCATGATCATTTCGAATACGAGTGATCATGAATCCTTTCTTATTTTGGACTTTCTTATGAAAAGAGACGAATTCAGATAATACATCGTTCTTACATGCGAGAAAATATACCCACGTGTATCTAGATAAATTATCTACTATTACAAATACATATAACTTACCTCCTAGGCTAGCAATTCTACTAGGCCCAAATAAATCTATATGTAGTAATTGTAGAGGTCTAATGGTACTTACAGCATTCTTGGATTTAAAAGTGGATCGGATAGCTTTGTTCTTTCCACATTCACTACATACCGTATCCTTTTTGAAAGTGATATCCGGTAAGCCTCGTACCAGTTTCTTCCTGGATAGTCATAAAATTATGTCCATATTTGCATGATCGAGTCTCATATGCCATAGTTGACTCTCATCATTTTTGGCAAGTAAGCATCTACCTGCTATGTTAGCATCTTCCAACAAATAGAAAACATATATATTGTCTCCCCTAATTGTAGCCTCCCTTCCCAAAAGTTTTTGAAATATTTTTTTTATTTATTATTTGATTTAAATGGTGATTTATAGATTTTTATAATTAATTACTTAGTTAATTATCTCGGTAGATGACCTTAGCCATGTTAGAGTTTTGAAGTACCAGATGACTAGGAATCATGGCACGTATAGTACAGTGGCGTGCCTTGACTAGTGTATTAGCCATGCCAAGGAAGACCCAGCCATAAGTGTGTCCTAACTAGAAAAACTAGACCAAGTTACGACTTAACCCCAACAAATAGTATAATTATTTATTAATTAATTTATTAATTTGTAGAAGACCATGTTATACCAAAATAGTCCTGACTGGACCCGGACCGAACCCAAGTCCATGTAGTCAAGCGAGACGTCCAATGACATTCGTGTCGATATATTTTGGTATGATGGTGTCGTATTTCGTTTTAATGATCTAATGAATATTTTCTAAGTATTTTTAATTAAATAGTATAAATATCATTATTAGTTGATATTCAATGATATTCGTATAAAATAGGTCATTGTATATTTTTGGGATTATTAAACTGTGCATGATGGTATATACACCATTATTGGTTTATCGAATATATTTCGTTATTATTATTATTTTTATTTTTATTGAGGTTATTATTATATAATATTAGTAGTATTATTTGTTATATTATTTGTCAAATAAATGTTATAATATATATTCGTATTTATATAAATAGGTCATACACTAGAAAAGGGTATTTAGAAATCTAGGATTTTATTGGAATATTTGGTTATCCATAGATATGTATATATAAATAAATATTATCTATGTGTGTATGTATGTATATATATTATGTATGTGTGTACGTGTATGAATAAATAATTATATATTATTTTTGTGTGTATGTTTATATATAATATGTACATATCTAGGTGTGTATGTATAAAGAATTATACATGTATATGTGTGTAGATGTATATATTATGTATATATGTACATTGGCATATATGATATATAATATATATATATTATATATATATATCATATATCTCTATATATATATATATATATGTACCTTGGCATATATGTATATATATATATAATATATATCTATATATATATATATATATATATATATCTATTATATATATTATATATATATATATTTTGTATATATGTATATATGTCTATATGTATATATGTATATGTATATGTACATATGTATATTATCTAATATATATTAGTTGCATATGTTATATGTATATATGTATATATGTATATCTATATATTATAATATAAATAATATATATATATATATATATATATATATATATATAGATAGTATTGATAATATGTACCTATGTATATATAAATTATATATATATATATAAATATATCTAATATCTATTATATATAATATATATATATATAATGTTTATATAATATCTATATATATATATATATATATATATATATATATATTATATAATATATATATAATATATATATATATCTATATATATATATATATTTTGTATATATGTTATAGTATATGTACATATGTATATAGTATATGTACATATGTATATGTATATATCTATATATAGTAATATTGGCATATATGTTAATATGTATAATGTATCTATAATATATATTATATATAATATTTGTATATAGTATATATATATGTATATATGTCATATTAATATATCTATATATATCAAATATATATATAATATATATATCTATATATATATATATATATAATATATATATATATATATATATCTATACAAAAAAAAACAAAAAAATATATATATATATATATATGTTATATATATATATATATAATATATATATATATATCATAATATATTATATAGTATCACACTAAGAATTAGGAAAAAAGAAAGAAAGAAAAACTAAAAGCAACATTAATCAAACAGCCACCCCCACAGCTCACTTGGCCCAGCCCAGCTGAGCCCAAACCCGGGCATCCCCCCCCACATTAATCAGTAAATGCAGCTCGGCCAACTGCAGTAGCAACAGCCGGCCCGACCCCCTGATTCATAACTGAATGTATATGGGCATATAAAAGCGAGAGAGATATCGAGAGGGAGAGAGCAAAACCTAACCCTAATTCATGCAAACACCCAGGCCGACCTCCCACGAAGCTGGCGTATCCCCAGCCACCTTTGGACGCCGCCCTGAGCCACCGACGGCCGAAAATCGTACGGGCAGATGCGGCACAGCAGCAGAACAGAGCATGTTCTGTTCGGGCTGAGGTAAGCGACTTATCGATCAAATTTCTTCCTGCATACTTGACGAAATCCCAAAACCCTAATTCATTTAAAAGCCTATCTAGCTACCATGACATACCAGTAAATAGTTTAAGACCAAGTCGATCAACCTGCCGAAAAGATCGACGCGAAGTTGAGTAAAAACTATCCAAACCAGGACAGAGTTTCGAATCCAAACACCCATCTTGGGAGGCCAAAAGTGGTCGATCCTGTTAGGAAACACAAAATCTAATTGAATAGGTTTTTAGTCAACCCATACAGCTTCAAAAATCTAATTGAATAGGTTTTTAGTCAACCCATACAGCTTCAAAATGCTGTTTACGAATTTTAAATTCGTCTATTATACATCAAAAAATACCGATTTAAAAATTAAGAAAAACTTATTAAAACTGTTTTTGAAAACACTAGAAACTCATCCACACGACGTGCGTCCCGCCAATCCGGGCGACGTGGTCGCGAACAAACAGAATCGAAAGGCGCGTATCGGCTTCGTGGATGTGTGGGCTTTGAAGAAATTTAATTTGGTTGCGTGTACGCGACGAATTTGATGCGTGTCCGTCGAAATTCATCGTATCGGTCTCTGTGCAAATTTCCCAATTACTTTGTGCACGTTCGTCAGATCCAGATGAAACTTGGGACAACAGGACCATATCATTTTTTTGGTCCTGTATACCAAGTTTGGCCGAATTTTAAGACAGTTGATCGGATCACCGTTTTGCGGGCCCCACGATCCGATTCAACGGATGATTTTGTGCACGATTCGCCGGAATCCAATTTTTGACATACGGTTGGATTCGTATCGAAAAATCGGACCTGTTGACATATAGTTTGACGATTTTAGAGACCGTTGACTCTGGCACGCTTTTCGGTGTAAAGCGGATCCAACGGCAGATACCGTTTTGACCCAAAATTACCGTTTTTCTCCTGTCTCCAGAATTGGACTTAAGGACAGGCAATCCTAGCTACTTTGATTATTCTGAGAATGTTGGCAATATTTGTTTCAGCTTTCGGAGACAGTTGTGAGATTTGGACTTATTTGGCTTACCGGTTGACGGTTTATTGTTGGCTCTTCGTGCTACCACCAGGCAAGATACCTTGCCTCCCTCTATAGTTCATTTTCATGCTTATAGTTCTTCTGTTTTTAGCATGTTATCACTTAGTTACTCCAGTTGATTTGGATTCAGATGTTTTCTACAAACCATGTTTACTAGTTTATTGTCTTACTTGTATATTAGTATTACCTGACTTGATAGCATAGTTACACCAGGCTTGTCTACATTATGGTTCATGCTAGAGTTGTCCTTACTTGTGTCATGACTGAGTTGTATTGTGTCATCACCTGTATCTTGACTGAGTCGTGTCTGTAAGTATGTGTGATTGAACTGCTATTCCTGTATTGTTCCCACAACCTGCGAGTCCACACACGGGGCGCGTCTACTCCCCCTCGCTTCGTGCCCCATCCTCTGGGCTCCCCCTCCCTGCCAGTCATCCTCTGGGCTCCCCCTCCCTGCCAGCCTGGCAGTCCCATCTTCGCCCTCTCCAGGAGGCGCTGCCGTGGGCCTCACCGCCGTGCCGCGGCTCTCGCCGAGAGTGGCAGCCACCGGCCCCGGCGGCCCCCTCGGACTCCGCAGTCGTCTCGGGACGCTCCCCCTTTGAGCTCCGCGCCCGGCGCAGTCCCCTCGGGCCCCTTCCCGGCACTCCTGCCCCCCTCGACCGCCCTCCTCCAGTGGTTGGCCCCTGGGCCTCCCCCCTGCCGTCGTGGCGTCTCCCCCCGCTGCCTCCGTGGCGTCCCCCCTCGCTGCCGCCGTGGCGTAGATCGGCTTTCCTCCGGAGTCGCAGCTTCCGGCGACGCGGCCTCCCTCGCTGGCTCGAGGCCCCCCTAGGGCTTCCGGCCGGTGCGCCCCGCCCCCTGTTCTCTTTCCTCCGATTTCCCCTTCGCCCTCGCGTCGCTCGTTCCGGCGGAGACCTCTTCTCTTCGGATGCCACCGGTGCCCCCCCTCCTCCCCAGCATCGGCTCCCCTCCCGGTGAGACCCACCCCCTTGTCGCTGCTCCTCTCCTCTCTTCCTCCTCCGTGGAGCCGTCCCCGGAGGCCCTCCTTCCCCTCTGGCCGATCTCCCCCTTTCCGGCGGATCATCCTCGCCCCTCGCCGCGGAGGGTTGCGCTCATCCCCTTCCTTCGTCGGAGCTCATCGCCGTCCCCGGAGCCCTCGAGTCGCCGCCATCGACGCCGCGCCCTCCCCGGCGCCCCGCCGATGGACCCTTCCCTGCAGGGCCTCCTCGTTGGCTGCGCGCGGGGGCTCCCGAGACCCCTCGGGACGCGTCCCATCCCCTTGGGCCCCGCGCCGGGTCTTGTCCCTCGGACCCCGTGTGGAGCGGCCACGTGCACCCCCCCTGGGGTGGCGTGCAGGTTTTGAATTTTTGAATTTTAGATTTTAGTTTGGTCGTGTTCTGTCGGTTTGTCTTCTGTGCGTTGTTTTCTATTCAATAAATTTTGGTTTTCCAAAAAATATATATATATATATATATATAAATATAAATATAAATATAAATATAAATAAATAAATAAATAAATAAATAAATAAATAATATATATATATATATATATATATATATATATATATATATATATATATACTAAGAAATAGGAAAAAAGAAAGAAATAAAAACTAAAAGCAACAGTAATCAAACCAGCCACCCCCACAGTTCACTTGGCCCAGCCCAGCTGAGACCAAGCCCGAGCACCCCCCCACATCAAACAGTAAATGTAGCTCGGCCAACTGTAGTAGCAACAGCAAGCCCGACCCCCCTATTCATAACTGAACGTATATGGCCATATAAAAGCGAGAGAGATATCGAGAGGGAGAGAGCAAACCCTAAACCTAATTCGTGCAAACACGCAGGCCGACCTCCCACGAAGCTGGCATACCCCCAGCTAGCTTTGGACGCCGCCCTGAGCCACCGGCAGCTGGCAACCGCACGGGCAGATGCGATACAGCAGCAGAACAGAGCATGTTCTATTCGGGCTGAGGTAAGCGACTTATCAATCAAATTTCTTCCTGCATACTCGACGAAATCCTGAAATCCCTGATTCATTTAAAAGCCTATCTAGCCACCATGATATACCAGTAAATAGTTTAAGACCAAGTCGATCAACCTGCCGAGAAGATCGACGCGAAGTTGAGTGAAAACTGTCCAAACCAGGATAGAGTTTCGAATCCAGATACCCATCTTGGGAGGCCAAAAGTGGTCGATCCTGTTAAGAAACACAAAATCTAATTGAATAGGTTTTTAGTCAACCCATACAGCTTCAAAATGCTATTTATGGATTTTAAATTCATCTATTATACATCAAGAAATATCGATTTGAAAATCAAGAAAAACTTATTAAAACTGTTTTTGAAAATACTAGAAACTCATCCACACGACGTGCGTCCCGCCAATCCGGGTGACGTGGTCGCGAACCGAAAGCATCAAAAGGCGCGTATCGGCTTCTTGGACGTGTGGACTTTGACGGAATTCAAATTGGTTGCGTGTACGTGACGAATTTGATGCGTATCCGTCGAAATTCACCGTATCGGCCTCTGTGCAAATTTTTAATTACTTTGTGCACGTTCGTCAGATCGAGACAAAACTTACGCCAACAGGACCGTATTATTTTTCTGATCCTGTATGCCAAGTTTGGTCCAATTCTGAGGCAGTTGATCGGATCGCCGTTTTACGAGCCCCACGATCCAATTCAATGAACGATTTTGTGCACGGCCCGCCGGAATCCAACTTTAGACATACGGTTGGGTTCGTATAAAAAAACGGACCTATTGACATATAGTTTGACGACTTTAGAGACCGTTGACTCTGGCACGCTTTTCGGTACAAAGCGGGTCCAACGGTGGACACCGTTTTGACCTAAAATTACCGTTTTGCCCATGTGTCCAGACTTGGACTTAAGGATAGGTAATCCAAGCTAATTTGACTATTCTGAGAATGTTGGCAATATTTGTTTCAGTTTTCGGAGACAGTTGTGAGATTTGGACTTATTTGGCTTACCGGTTGACGGTTTATTGTTGGATCTTCGTGCTACCGCCAGGCAAGATACCTTGCCTCCCTCTATAGTTCATTTTCATGCTTATAGTTCTTCTATTTTTAGCATGTTATCACTTAGTTGCTCCAGTTGATGTGAATTCAGATGTTTTCTACATACCATGTTTACTAGTTTATTGTCTTGCTTGTATATCAGTATTACCTGACTTGATATCATAGTTACACAAGGCTTGTCTAAATTATGGTTCATGCTAGAGTTGTCCTTACTTGTGTTATGACTGAGTTGTACCATGTCGTCACCTGTATCTTGACTGATTCGTGTCTGCAAGTATGTGTGATGGAACTGCTATTCATGTATTGTTCCTACAACCCGCGAGTCCACACACGGGGCGAGGGTGACTTGTCTTGAAACTGACCTGCGAGTCCACATTCGGGGCCAGGGTTGGTATTCTATTGATCTCTTATTTACTTGTTCTTCCAGCAGTTCATTTATGTATAGTTGATCCCGTATCCGTGTTCATAGTTACCTGTTAGTAGCCACATGTCAGTCTTATGTCTAGTTTTTGTTATACCCTGGTTATATTATTGCATTTTTAAACTATTAGATAGGCATGTTTTTATGTATCTTGCTATGTTCCCTGAGGACCTGATGATCTCTTCATGTAGCTGATTGCATGGATTTTAGTTAGCGGCTCATGATGGTAGTGATTACATCTGCAGGAATACAGGTATTTGCTTGTGATATTTCTTTATTATCCTTTTGTGCTTTATATTCCATACCAGGATATATTCTGCTTATTTTATAGACTCATATCGTTCTTGGAGTCTAATCGAACAATATGCTAATGGACTGCAGACCATGACCATACTTGTTCATTCTTGTCTTATATATATTATTGTGGATTGAGATACACTGTAGATTACCATATTAGCCATGATACCATAATCTTGACAGCTTATACGTAAGGACTTATTGGTGTCGGGGTGTGTCCGGCACAAAAAAATAAATGTAATTGTAAAAGAATGGAATAAGAGAGTCACCCGGGGTCGGACCCGAGGCCGTCACGGCTGACACGGAGAAGTGTTAGACACAGACACGAAGCACGCACGTTGTGGAGAAATAATTTTGGAGGAATTTATGAATGGTAGAAATATATGGACGAGTACCTCTCCTTATATAGGAGGTGGGAATTTCCAGTTGGATAATGATTAGAATTTATTTAAACCTAATTAGATAATTAAATTTAAATCAATAAAATCAAATCTAAATTCAAATTCAATTCCAATTTAAATCTAGATAATCTAAACTCAATATAAATTCTATCTTTAAATTTAAACTATTTAAATCAAATCCATAAAATCTAATCAAAGATTTAAATTGCCACAAAAATTTCAAAATATATTTTCTAAAAATAATTATAATAATAATTTTACAAATTGCATTATTATTTAAAATAAATAATTGGAAATATATATATATATATATATATATATATATATATATATATATATATATATATATATATATATATATATATATATATATATATATATATATATGCACAAATAATATTTACATAAATATACTTTTCTAGTATACTATTTCATAAGAATATTATTTATTATTATAACTGTATAAATGAAAGGCTTTTCATAAATAAAATCATAAACTTGAAAATTTTGATACGGTAGCTAAAAATAATTATTATGTATATTATTTTGAAACTAATAAAATAGAAAAATATTTTTCCAAAATATGTACGCTCACACATATTCGCACTTGTTGAGCAATTACGAAAAACAAAATTTTGCGCTTGAGGTACAATGCAACTATGCGACGTACAAAATAAAAAGAAATCAGTACCAAATTTATAAAAAAATATAGTAGAAATTTAGGGGTTTTACATCCTACCCAACTTAAAAGAATTTCGTCATCGAAATTAAGAATTAGTAGGGGTGTGAAGGCACAAAGGTGTATCGATAGGATCAAGTTATTAAACGGGGAAAAGAAATGACATTCAACAAAACATGAATTAGGAAATTGTGATTTTAATAATGGCGAGAATAATCATGGGCTAACGCAAGAATGAAAATGATTGAGGGTTAAAGTTAAAGCATGCAAATAAGATTAGAGAAATGAATTAATTACCTAGAAGATATGATTTTTTGAGGGTAGGTTGAGGGCACGATTAGGAGAGTGCTAAATCTAAGTAATTAGAAGGTTGTGATAGTAAATTTAGGCTGAAAAAAAGGACGAGTAGTTTAGGGTGAAGATATAGCAACATCGAGTGATAATGGTCATAATCGATAGGAAGGCTAGAGGAAGTTCTAATACAACGCTTTCGTCCTTCTAAAATAGATGAATGCAAAAGCAATATAGAGTTTGAAGAAGAAATTATCAAATACGAGTACATGGTTCAAAGGCGACCGAATAATTTCAAAAGAATTGTCAAGGCAGTCGTGGATGGAATTCTAGAGGCAAGTTTTTAATTAGGTCTCCATCCGCGTAGAATAATAAGTAAAAGCGGACCAAAGTGCACTTGGTTGATCAGATCATCATGCACCGGTTCTGATTAGACAATATGTTAATGGGTGAGACCCAAATAACGTATATCTTGAACAAGCTCGATAAAGGAATAAGCTTCCAAAAACTAGGCTACATTAGCATCATTTAGTTCAGATAGTAAAAAAAATAGGCACGTGAGATTAAGATTGAAAGAAAGCAGAATTAGTTTAAACTCCTTGCGATTCTAAGTCATATCCTGTGTTGGTCTCTATACAGTCGTCCTACAGTCTTCTTGTCCAAGTCCTTGGTTGACTAGATGGGTTAGGGTCCTCTAAATTCTAGAATCTAGGTAAACTTGCTAATATAGGTCACAAGAATAAAGGGATTGCCAGGTCACAAGGTATTCTACCCAACTTAAAAGAATTAAACTAATGGTATTTTGGGACAAGAGAAACATGTCAAACTAGTAGGGGTTACCTTTCTAACCTCTAGCATGCACAAAAGGGAGATAAGAATAATGATGGAAGGAATCAAGCAAGATGCAAATCAATGAGTCAAATGGTAGATAAAATCTAGGAAAAAGGTCAAGTATGTGGATGAGATCCTAGACTCTAATCCTATACGCAGGCTTGCTTGGTACGACAAAGTAACCAAACAATTTATCGAGACCTGCATGGGCCAATACAAAAACCTGTAACGCCCCAGTCCCAAAATAAGTAGGACTAGAAACGTAGACATGCCAGCCGTATAATAAATATACGTAAGCTGTAAAATGCAGTAGAACCATGACTAATCTCATTCACACAAAATAAATGAATAAAAGTTATCATATAATGATAATAAATTGTCTTGATATAATATGTTGGGCGGAGACAAATCCACTACCAATAAGTAAAGGAAAAATACATGAGAAAAGAAATGATTTTGGCGAGCGAAGCGAAGACGATCCAAGCGCAATCATCCTCGAAGAAATGGAGATGGTCACGGCTAGAGCTAGAGCACCTGCGAAAGACAAGAGCACACACCTGGCGAGATAACTAGGTCCTCAGAGGGACGTAACAAGACACATAATATCATGCCATATAAACTGAATAAATATTGCTCAAATAAATAAGTCAATTGAATTACAACATGGTCCAATACACATCTATTGAACTTGCTTACCATCCCCCCAACCAAACAAGGACATGAGATGGTAAACTAATTCATGGTGACGTATCTTTTCATGCTATGAATCCAATATGGTATCTGGACCCCAACAAGGTTCAATACCTTCTCATCGGAGTAGTAAGCTACACCTACAACCAAATAAGGACAAGATATGGCAAACTAATCCGCGATAAGTTATTATTCCAAGCCATGGTCAGATACAAGTACCCAAACCAAAAGTATCCGTACCTAACGGATAAAGGTGTCTAACCGTTCTAAATAAAATATAGTTAAGAATAATCCTTCCTACGCATTGTCCCTGGCTAAAATGGGATCGGCGTAGTCCCCCCTTGGGGCACCAGAGGCCAAATCAATAAGAGCATATCGTTCCGCAGAACGTCAGTAGCCGTCAGTAATCATGGGTCATCAACCCCGTATCTCCAGCGGAACTTTCGGGTCACAAGGGAAAGTGCATCGAAGCCCATACGCTAAGGAATTGTCCTCCCCGCCCAATGCCTACTATGTTGTATCCACAACAAAAACCTCTATAACCGCTAAGTCAAACTAGCATGCAATTCTATTAGCGGTTAATCCTATCGCACGGCTTATATGTACCGGTGGCCAGCCAATCATGCACGTTCGTGTTCTACATGCGACCCACAACTTCATGGTACAACGTGTCAAGGCAAATGAATGCAGCACATAAGGTGGTCCCTTAAATCTAGGTTTAATGTGTAAGAAAAATAATACATAGCAGGAAATATAACTGAACGGTAAGCTCTAACAAGTTATGCCACGTATCATGATTTATTTTGCATAAAAAATAACGAATAATGCATGAAATATGAGCTAAATAAATAAACAGCGAATGGCATGTTGTCTTGCCTGGTAGGACGCCCGGTGTACTGTAACGATCAATGTGGCATGAACTGCAACTTTGGGTAACAACTACACTAGGTGACCTCTGATGGTGGCACGGACAGTTTCATTGGGTCCAGAAGGGTCAAATTAATTAGGATGGACATAAGATAGTCTAGAATTGGCGAAGGAATGACTTGGTCATGGACAGAAGGATAGTTGAAGGAAATTTAAATAAATAATATATATGGTTTTAGAAATATTTCATAATACTTGAAAATGTATTTTTATTAGTTAAAATAGTTTTTAAGATATACATACTTGAAAAATAAAAATGTTTTAAGGCAAACTCTAAATTTGTTAAAATAGGATTTTTAGATAAAAATATATCTTATTAGAAAATTCTATATTTAAAAATGGCTGGAAATATATCAAATCCGAAATTAGAAATTATATACGGGCACAAACCCCATACTATATTTTTTCTTGCTAAAATAATTTTAAAAATTTTATATAACCATAATATTAATAATAAGAGAAATTAAAATAATGCTTTTATTATTTAATTACATACATTACACGAATACATCTATATACTAAAATACTCTGGTATTTAGGTTGAAGTACTTAGTAAAGGTAATAATAATATTAATACATAATAATATTATCACAAGACAATTGTTGCCCTTCCTTTAAAAAACAAAATAATAATAATAGAATAAAAAATCTATAATAATAATAATAGATATTAAAAAGAAGAAGAAAACAACTAAATAAACAAAACTAAACAAAAACACAAAAAAAAATCAAAGTAAAACTTACTAAAGAGGGCTGCTGACTCTTTTCAAGAGAGAGTGTGATTGAAAAATTATTAAAGAATAGCAAGAAGGAGCAGAGTGCTCGAGCACGGGAGAGAGGGAGACGGGAGGAAGAGAGGAAGGAGCTCGGAAGAGAAAGAGGCGGAGGGATAGGCTCGCAGTGGAGGCGGAGGTGAAGAGGAAAGCGGGCGGTCGCAGATTCTGCATCGCCGGGCGGTGTTTACGCACGCATCGGGCGATGGATCGTCAGCTTTGCCATGATCGGGGTGGCACGAAGAGTATTGGTGGAGGCGCGATGGACCTCAGAGGTACCCGCGGCGATGGGTCGGTCGGTGTTGTGGTCGGGGAAGGAGGCGGTCGCGCGAGTCAGATCGACTGTGCGAGCACGCGGCGGCGGCTCCGAAGGAAAACGGCGGGGATGGTCCGGAGAAGGTGAGTAAGGTCTCCTTGGGTTTTATTTTCCCCTCTTTTTTTGGGATGGTGGTGGCGGGCGTGGGCTGCCGCGATGATGGCCGCGGTGGTGGTGTAGGTTTGGGTGGCGCATGGGATAGGGAGGTCGGCGGTGCTGGCCGATGGCAGTGACGGTGGTGGTGATGACTGGCGGTGGCGATGGTGGTCGATGATGGCTGGGGCTCGTGGCGATAGCGTGGTGCTGTGCGGAGCGGGGTCTGGCATGGTACGACGTGGCGGTGGTGGCCGGGATGACGAGGGTCGTGGTGGTACATCGGTGTTTTGGTTAGAATTTCTTGGTGGTTGATGATGGTTGAGGCTTTTTGCTGGGTCGGGTTGTGTCGGGATGGCCAGGGCGAGGTAAAGGTGGGTCTGTGCTGATGGTGGTGGTTTGTGGCGGCTAGTAGGTGATGGCAGTAGTGATATGACGATGGAGGTAGTGCCGTGGTGGCGACGGGTGATGGATGGCTGGGGTCAGGCTCGGGTTGTGTCGGAAGAGAAGGAGGCCACGGGGATGCAGCGATGATGGTTGTGTTGCCGAAGTTGGCAGAGTGCCGGTTGGGAGTCGAGGTGAAGGCGGCTGACGCGAGTGGGGACGGGGTTTAGACTAGGGATTAGAGTAAGGATTTATTGGTGTCGGGGTGTGTCCGGCACAAAAGAATAAATATAATTGTAAAAGAATGGAATAAGAGAGTCACCCGGGGTCGGACCTGAGGCCGTCACGGCTGACACGAAGAAGTGTTGGATACAGACACGAAGCACGCACGTTGTGGAGAAATAATTTTGGAGAAATTTGTGAATGGTAAAAATATATGGACGAGTACCTCTCCTTATATAGGAGGTAGGAATTCCTAGTTGGATAATGATTAGAATTTATTTAAACCCAATTAGATAATTAAATTTAAATCAATAAAATTAAATCTAAATTCAAATTCAATTCCAATTTAAATCTAGATAATCTAAACTCAATATAAATTCTATCTTTAATTTAAACTATTTAAATCAAATCCATAAAATCTAATCAAAGATTTAAATTGCCCAAAAATTTTAAATATTTTCTAAAAATACCTATAATAATAATTTCAAAATTGCATTATTATTTAAAATAAATACGAAATATATATATGTATGCACAAATAATATTACATAAATATACTTTTCTAGTATACCATTTCATAAGAATATTATTTATTTATAAACTGTATAATGAAAGGCTTTTCATAAATAAAATCATAAACTTGAAAATTTTGGTACGTTAGCTAAAAATAATTATTATGTATATTATTTTGAAACTAATAAATAGAAAAATATTTTTTCCAAAATATGTACGCTCGCACATATTCGTACTCGTCGAGCAATTACAAAAATAAATTTGCGTGCGACATACATACAACTATGCGACGTACAAAATAAAAAATATAGTAGAAATTTAGGGGTTTTAATGTCAGTCTTATGTCTAGTTCCTGTTATACCCTGGTTATATTATTGCATGATTAAACTGTTAGATAGTGTTTTTTATGTATCTTGCTATGTCCCCTGAGACCTGATGATCTCTTCAGTATAGATTGCATGGAGTTTAGTTAACGGCTCATGATGGTAGTGATTACACCTGTAGGAATACAGTATTTGCTTGTGATATTTCTTTATTATCCTTTCGTGCTTTATATTCTATACAATATATTTCTGCTTATTTATAGATTTATATCGTTCTTGGAGTCTAATCAACAATTTGCTAATGGGCTGCAGACCACGACCCACTTGTTCATTCTTGTCTTATATTATTGTGGATTGAGATACACGTAGATTACCATATTTGCCATGATACCATGATCTTGACAGCTTATACGTACTCGAGTCGGCTGGAGTCCACTCAAATACGTAGCTGGCTTGCTCACGAGCTCACGTCCGAAAAACGGGTGTCGTGACACTAATACCTTCAAAAGTACTACCAGTTGAACTGTCACTATAGTACATTTGTATTTGACAAAGTTAATACCATAACCATGGTCAGCTAAATGACTTATGCTGAGTAGGTTATATTTTAACTCGACTACTAGACAAACATCTTTAATAACATGATAGGGAGCCTTACCAATGTTGTCGATACCTACTATATACCCTTTAAAATTATTACCGAAGGAGACGTATCTTTTTTTATTTTTTGACAGTATTGCGAATAGAGAAGCATCACTAGTCATGTGCCGTGAGCAACCGCTGTCGATGATCCACTTGCTTCTAGCATGAGTAGGGTATTCCACCTACAAAAGGATTTGCAGATAAAATTTTGGTACCCATTTCTTGTAGGGTCCAAAAAGGTTAGTCTTTGGTATCCATGTACATATTTAAATCAACTAACTTTCTTACTCAATATGCAGGAGAAATATGACCAATAGTGCCACAATAGTAATATCTAGCATGCTGAGTATTAGATGCATTGTGTTGTGCATGATTGATAGGTCTTGGTTTTATAGCTTGATATTTATAATAAAATGCATGCTGGTTTAGTCTTCTTGGACAAATGTTTGGCTGGGTTTGGTCTGATAGTGTTGGGTTTTGTCACTCCTATTTTTCGTTATACGTATTTTCGGTGTACGTGTACGGATTTCTGATATTTGTCAGGTGACCCGTATTTAGCTTGCTTAGTCTTGGCTTGGTTTATTTTGGTTTGTTTTGGGCTAGTCTTGGTTTGGTTCACCTTGGTTCTACATGACATGTTGGCTTGGCTTGGTTGGTTTGGGTTGGTTTAATATGACATGGCTTGGTATATATACCAACCTCTTCTCCCTCCTCCTCTTACTCTCATTTACTCCTCTCCTTCTCTACTCCTCCTCCCACCAACCAAAGGCAGTTCAACTTGCTCCATGGAACATAAAGGATCTCCATTTTATTTGTTCTATCTTTTTCTTTACTTGATTCTAAGCATCTTTAGAACTTGAGATTTTCATTTCGAATGATAAATTTTTGTAGATCTAGTTTTAAATTTTTTGTATTTCTTGGTTTTGATCTCTAAAAACTTGGTATTGCCAAAAAACTAATAGTTTTATGTTGTAGAGAATTCGATTTCATGCTGTTTTAGCTTTTATTTTCGCTTAATTTTGAGTTCGGATAAGGAAGTTATGGCTACGACAAGTTTTTGGAACTTCTATGGCTGAACTTGCTGTTTGGGGACGACGACTCTCCTGTGTTCCTGGGAGGCCATGACCATGATGTCCTGGCAACGGATCCTTTGACTCCGAGCGTGTCATGCACGTAGGTTCCCTATGTGCATGTACTGAAGACGAACTTAAATTTTGCCCATCGCGATTACCCAGAATTGCCTGTCACTACCACATTTCCAAATAGGGTAATTTTTTTATTTTATAATTATTATATAATGTGAATATTTATTTAGGAATAATTTTTTTATATTTATTTATTTTATTGTGTTTTGATATGGTTAGTGGTTAGCCCAATTGTTAGACTTGTTTGTGTACCGGTTAGCCTAGACACTAACTAAAGCCTAATAATTAGCATGACATGACTCGTAAACCAACTCATTAGACTATTCTATTAGACTCATTACTCATGACCAATTAGTTCATTAAGAGATTGGGCTATTGACCAAAATGTCCCCAATCTTCACATGCAATTAATTACCCAAATAACAACTTAGAGGGCATGTTTGGCATTTTGTTTAGGCTCTAACGAGAATTTTTGGCCGGCCACTTGTGGGACACCTCTATACTTCATTCATTTCATTCCAAGCCTCCATCTTCCTATTTTGGTACTCTTGCCATTTGTGCCATTCCACCATTAATTTCTTCCAATCACTAATTTCCTCCACCATTCCTCTCATTCTCTTTAGAAGGAAGTGCCTACAAGGAGCTTGGAGCTAGGAGCAAGGAGGAGAGTCCATTTGCTAAGGAGTTTTATGTCGGATCGTGTCCATTGGATTGTTCATTGGGAATCCAACTGCCAATAGTATAACACCCTCTAAACTTGTCATTTAGATTCTAATTTTGATATTGGACCTTAGAAACTCACCCATGTATAAGGATAATCCAAAGGAAGAGTTTTGAGGCTCCAGTGAGTCCTCATTTGAAAGTTAGAATGAGTTTTTGTGCCACTTTTAGAAGAAATCCGAGGATAGCACACCAAGTGTTTGTCATATTGTCCCATAGGCTAAAATGAAATGTGGGTATAGTATATATACCACAAATGGATACCAATAGGTTGGTCATGTTGTATTTGGCACGGGTCAATTTGGGTTTTTTTGGACTCCTACTTATTGACACACATTCTATCCTCATGACACATTGACACTAGCCTAGTGCTCACATTTTGTGTGTACCCATATGTATCTATTCATATATTCATATAGGCATTAGAGTTTTTTATATATATTGTATT